>JAPYYW010000932.1:0-79154 GCA_030522545.1 Cremastinae sp. A BG-2022a
AAATTTTTGCAATCACTTACAAACACACTTTCAATTGTTTGACGTTAAAAATTTTAATTAAAAAAAACATTTAAAAAACGACAAATTCACACGATCAAACGGTAAACCGTATTTCACATTCCATCGAATAAAACTTGAAAGAGCAATCAAGATTTCATTTCAAAACCATAAATAATTCGATGCTAAGATCATTAT
This sequence comes from Cremastinae sp. A BG-2022a, assembly GCA_030522545.1. Classification (NCBI taxonomy): domain Eukaryota; kingdom Metazoa; phylum Arthropoda; class Insecta; order Hymenoptera; family Ichneumonidae; species Cremastinae sp. A BG-2022a. The sequence goes on from JAPYYW010000932.1 coordinate 196, forward strand.
TTTGTGAAGTCGAGACAAGAACATGTTCTTCCAACGATACCATACAATTTCACAGATAAAAACTATCGTCGAGATAAGCAATCCAATGATCAAGATCTTCACCAAATATTCGGTGAGAGGTGAAACTATTGGTTCTTTCTTTTCCAAAATAGGCTTTCTACTCTTGACTATCAAAAAGAAGGTTTTCATACAATCAGTGCTTTTGGCACAATTTCGATTCATCACGCCATCGATTCCGGCACTCTGCAATCTAAGAATTATTTTGTCAATAATCCATCGGTATGGTGATCTACGACCCAAAATCAAGCTTTTCGGTTCAACAAAGAAGCAAGGTTCGGCTATTTTTATATCGCCTTCCCATATATTTGCAAAAGACTTTATTGCCTCCAATAGACTTTTTGACATTAAGCAAGATACGTTTTCATGTTTTACGAGAAATTCAATGCACTCGAATTCAGCCCAATATTTGCGTGATTCATAAGTGATAGCTTTTTTCTTCAAGCTCAACATAGTATTCGAGTCATCGCTGAAGACTTTATTGAGCAATCGACTGTGGACAACAGGGGTCAAGCCTGAATTATCGAGATCTTCTAAAGAATTGAAGGCTTTTTCAGTCTCAACTTCCAGAGTCATGTTAGTCATCATAGTGTAAATATCACTCGAATAAAATATGGACAGTATCACCAAGCTAAAGAAGATAATTCGTTCGATCGCTTTGGTTGGTATTCTTGATATTGAAATTCCAAATAAGACGCAAGAAACACTGAATACTGTCCATGAACGATTATCAAACCGGAATACTCGTTTGATAATAAGATATATCAGTAGAATCGAAATGTATAAGAAAAGAGCAACTAACATTCTCACGTCGATAGATGTGTTAATTTTTTTTATCACCGGTACATAAGCGCAATAAGAATCCATGCTCAATGTTGTTGTACGTAACGTTTCGTTTGCATGGGTGGAAAGAGGTCCTGTAGTTTCCACAAAAATGTCTATTAAATTTTCCCTCAGCCAACTGAAGAATGCCTCACTTGTAATAACAGTATCCGGTACCTCGAAATCTCCATCATAATTTGCCTCAGTATTCAATTTATTCAGCAGTATTTCTACGACTAACTCTATACCATTATCTTGTGTCCACCACGAATACCACGCTTCTTGAAATGTTGCTAAATTTAGATTATAATCATGTATGTTCCTCAACTTGTTGGGAAACAGATCTTTCATGTTCCTTGGCCAATTCATTTTTTTGTATTTCTTGTTGAAGGGGTTGAATCGATGAACGACCGGTGACGTCTCGTCGAGTCGTTTCTGCATTTTCATCCCTAAAAATTGTTCCTCGACGAATTCGACGATCGTGAAGTCCAGCAGCTTTCGTGACCAGGCGTAGGAGAGAAGCTCCGTGAGATTTTTACTCGGTGTCGAGACTCTTGATACCAGTAAAAATTTTGGATGGTACTGGAACGTTGATAGCTTCGCTGCAGCCTCGATCAGCAATTTCTTCTCTCTTGCCAACGAGTCGATTTCTTCGTCAATCAGAACGTAAAATGTTGCAGAAGCGCTGATCATGTACGAACTATCGGTGACGTTCAATGTTTCTGGATCCACGATGTCTTCGACGCTTTTATTCTTCACGCTCATTCGAACACTGAGCTTACTTCTCATCAGACCGACCATTAATTTTTCGATCATGAAGCTTTTCTGTCGATCGTTGTTCATCCCCTCGATGGTCATTATGTTAATTAAAGAGTAGTCTTCATCCTCAGCGATATATTTCGTCAAATCGTCGATCCAAGTGACAGATGTCACACACTGCTGACAGATCATCAGCCACAGTATGGCATTCAAATTTTTCAGAGTCCCCATTGCGTTGAAATTCAACTGGAACGCGAAATAAGTTTGAGAAGTGAGAGAATTATGTTTTACTGGACTTTAAGGTGGCTCACCAATGAATTAAAAAAACAGGAGATTTAGATAAAATTTTGAGAGGATATTATTTGTGATGTAACAAACGAAACTTGAAAATTTTAGGGTCAATTGATTGTTCTGAATTGTCATTGACATATTTCTAAAACAAAAATAATAGTTCTGCTGTCTGTTGCTTATCAATAAACTGTCAAATGACATTTTATAATAACTGTTATTTATAATAAACTATGAATGAAATGTCAATAGAAACATCATCAAAATTCATCATTTTTATTTACGTATAATTATGATACTTTTTATTAAGTTTATTAACGTCACGATTTTTAATAGCATTGTCACTGATGAGCCACCTTAACTACTATCTCCCACTACGTTTTCTTTTATAATTGATAAAATTTTACCAATTGTGTTATTAATGAAATTTACATTTGGTCTTGAAAAATTTATTACAATTTTTTTAATACTGGAATTGCGTCGAGGATACTTTTACGATCCACCGTCAGTTCCTTACTGATGACTACTTTCAAGAAACAGTCGTCCCACGTTACATATTTCTTATTCCTGTAAATACATATTTCCTCGTTCGATTATTTTTCTTTGGATATTTATCTTCCTTTATGCTTTGTTGACGTTGTCCTGTGAGTACCTTGGCACTGATTTTTATTATATACATTTATTCATTTATATATAGTTTATTATCTTTTTTAGCTTCGTAATTACAAAGAAATCAATCAAAATCGTGTCAATCAGCATTTCCTTTCCTCTTGATAGAAATTTTATGAGATTTTGATAAATCTCTAAAAATACATACCTATACTCACGGTTTGGATAAGGGGTAACGTCATTCGAAAAAAAAACGAATTATCGAGAAAAATGTTTGACTAAATTGAAATTTAGGCATCTGGTTCGTAATGATGCATCGTACGCCCTCAACTTATTTTTAATTGTAAATAAAAAAAAATACTACAGGCTTTACAGAGCTTTCCCCAGTCCTACAATGTATTTAATATTAAAATATGACGATTGACAAATGATTTTATGTAATAATTATATTAATATATATTATAATAATATATTAAATTCTATGCTCATGATTATGTAAAATCGATCATTCAGATAAAAACGCACTTTTATCCTGACAAGTAAATACAGTATTGAAGTAAATATTCTGTGCAATGTTCATAAACACGATTTTGTTCGAAATTTTATTATTCGCTTTTCGTATAAAATTAGTATAAAGCCGTATTCCCTTAATTAATAAACAGTAACAATACTTAATTAGATTCTTAATGGAAAATAGTGACATTTCAGAATGGACGTGATGTACCTTGGGCCTTCGAAACTTGTCCCATTATTCTTCTTTTTTCGTCGTGCCTCAGTCTTCGTTATCCTTGGAACATCGGGTTAGAGATTCTGCAAGATCGTTAGTACCTTCGAAGAAAAAGCGCTTATTTTCGAGCGGAAGTTGGACAATTCGTTTCCTCGTTGCTACTTCATGCGACCGAGTCTGATAAAAAATTTTTTAATTGTCATTGGAAGGGAAAAAAAAACATTTTTTTTTTAATTGTAAATTTTAAACGAAATTTTAAATAACTCAAGAGATACGATTCGTACCTTGATTTCAGTTGAGCATTTTCTTTCTTAACAGCCTCGCTCTCTTCGAGTGCTTTTCTCAAGTCTTCCCTCAAGCTCGCGTTTTCCTTAACGAGCGTTCTCAGCTTCGAGGACTCTTTTCCCCAGAGCACTTCATTCGCCAAATCCTCGCTCTGTTGCAGAGTTACCTTTATCAGATTGGCCTGCGAATTCACGTACATCTCTTGCATCGCTCGCAAGATTTTTGTGCTCTCGTTTTTCGTGTAAGTCCCCACGATCTCTTTCACCGCGTTCAGCATCGCGACCTCGAATATTTCATTTCGCTGTCGACAAACGATCGTTCTTTAGTACAAATTATAGAGTCTATTTCTTTTAAAATAAACATCTATTATGGAAAACTTTGAAAACTGTTAAAATTTTCTCGTACGAATTTATAAATATTGAAATATATAAAAGGGAGTGTGCAAAAAATATCTTTTTAAATAGAAAAAGTCAGAATTAAAATGCATAAAAATTTAAGAACAAATAATGTATAATTTATAAAATTGTTGGAAAGTTGAAATGATTCTTTTTGAAAAATATTTTTAATATTTTTAACACTAATATAATTTTATAGGAAAGGATTATAACAGATTGGTGCAATAGGAACTAATTTAATAGTTTACGAAGGAAATGACGAATCCAAATGATTACCTGAGAAACTCTGTCCCCGGCGCCACGCTCTCTTCCTTTGGAGCTCGACCTGGAGCCACTCTCTCTCGAAGACTCGGAAGGTCGACTGTTTTCCTTGCTCGGGGAGCTTTTTCTCTCCTTCGAAGAGACCGAGGACCTGGCTCGCTCCGTTTCCACTTTTTTCTTGACGACCTTGGTTCGAGTTGCAGCCGTCGAAACCAATTTCTCTTCCTGGCTCCGTTTCTCCTTCACTCCAGAGCTCGCTCTCTGCGCATCCGATTTCTGGATCTCTGGAACTTCCTCAGAGCGCCTCTGAGAAATTTTGGGACGAAGCGAGGTTGGTCTCTCTTTCTCTTTTTCTCTGCTAGTCCGCTTGACTGAAATTCTGTCTGGAATTTCGCTGACTTGCATCGGGGACGGCTGCGATCTTCTCCGAGTTATGTGACGGTCCGCGTTCTGAGGACTGTGGCCTCGAACTGGCGCCGCCAGCTCCAAATCTTCCAGGAAAGAGTCGTTCATCTTGGAAACATCGATATCAAAATTTCCTCAAACTGCAAAACATCAAAAAAGTTTGTGGATATTTAATAAAATGTTGATCGTTAAAAAAAAATTATTTTTTAATGACAATTCTTATGTTTTGAGAATAAAAAATATTTTTTTATTCTTTCTATTTAATTTTTTGAGGGGGGTTTTGTTTCTTATAAATTCGTACAAATCGTAAAAATAAAAATACTCAACTAACCTTACTCTGATCTGTTAATACTAAATTTTTTTTTCACGACTGAGAAAACGTTCCAGAGTATTGTTTCAATTTTTTTTTCTCTCGAGGAACAAATGTCAAAATCGTGAATCAGCTCGCAGCTCGAGAAAAAAATTATTGTAAATTTTGGAGTAAGTTTTGTAAACAAAGTACGAGCGAGCACGAATTTGGGTCACCTGTTGCTTTTTCAAACCGTCTGTTTGTCGTTGGGGCTGAAATCGTCTGTCAAAAGTCGAATTTTTCTAACAAATAAAATTAATTCAACTAAACATTTTTTTTCGAACAAATACATAAATCATAATATTTTGTTTATTTTTTTCTTTTTTTCTCTTTTTTTTCTGATAAATATTTATTGGAAAAAAAATGCAAGAATGATTTATAAAAATTTTTCTAAAATTTGCAAATGGAAAAAGAAGCTGAATTTTCGAAAATGTGAATTTTGTCGATATTTTTTTGACAATTTTTCATCGTTTTTAGATATTGAAAATGTAAAATTCAAGAAAATAATTTTTTAAAAATTCATTACTCTGTCGATAAGTCTTTTATTCTGACATCTGTCGGCGAAGTTAAAAATCACAGTAAAATTCGCTCGATAAGGCAGCTGAAATTAATTTTTCACGTTTTTCGAACTTTTGTCCTTGGAACTTTGTTGTAAAAGACCTTTTACAAAATTTGCATTAATTCTCGATATTACAAAAATATTAAAAATCGTTTAAAACTTTATATTATATTAAAATAAATAATTTAATTTGATAAATTTTTGCTTAAATAATAAAATAAAAATAAAAAATAAAAACTCTCAAACAAAATAATTGAGTTAGATATTGAAAAGAAACGAAATCTAGTTTAAAATCTAGACAAAATAAAGTAAATTTAGTTACAATAAAATGTATTTTTACACGATAAAATATATTCTGACAAACATTTCGTTAATTTAGCATTAAATAAATATAACCCAATAGCAAATCATCAACAATGATAATTATTTGACATTAAAAAATGTAAAATATGAAAAAAAAAATGCTGAAATGAAATTGTGAAAAAATCACAATGGCGGCGAGGTCGTGAGGCGTTCAAATCACTCTATAAATTGTTGTTTTTAGTTACAAAAACGTAATGAAACGTTGTAAAATGTTGTAAAATGATTTTTAGACATTATTTGTCATTTTTTTTGGGCGAAAAACGAAATTTTTCGTCTCTGACGGAGTCTGGAAGCGGAGGATGAGGCTTCGCTTCTTGGCGATGCTGCGACGTGGTTTCGAGTCGTTTAATTTTGGATCGTCCACGCGTATACCGGAATAGAATCCGCCCCCACAGCGGAAAGGGAAGCCTGGCGTGCCGACGAGAGGGAAGCGAGATTCTCCCGTAAATCGCACCTCGCACGATCTTTCCCCGATATTCCAATTTATTTTTCATTCCCCCGAATATTTATCCCTCCACATTCGTCCATCTAAAATTAAAAGTGAATGAGGAAAAAAGTCATCTTCAGCTCCGTTGAAACACTTGAAAGCTTCGTGATTTCGGAAATACGAAAAACAACAAATTTATCGAACGAAATGTTGAATTAGAAAGCAATTGAATAATTTTTAAACAATTCTTTAATCGGAATTTTAATATAGTGTCAATGTTTCAACATTTTTTAATTGAAGAAATACGAAAAATTGAAAATATAGAAATTTGAAAAATATTTTATACTTATATTTAATTTATTCAGTATGATAATATATTTTTGTATTGTTAAAATAGAAAACAAATTCAATTTATTAACGAAGCAGAAGAAATAGATTGGAGAAATTGAGAGATTGAAAAATATAACAATTGAATATTTCAAAAATCGAAAGCGTGAATTATTTAAACATTTTTAAATTGAAAAAATATGAAAAGTATAAAATAAAGTAGAAGAAACATGAATCAAGAAGCAATTGAATAATTTAAACAATTCTTTAATCGGAATTTTAATATAGTGTCAATGTTTCAACATTTTTTAATTGAAGAAATACGAAAAATTGAAAATATAGAAATTTGAAGAATATTTTACACTTACATTTAATTTATTCTGTATGATAAAAATACATTTTTTAATTGCTAAAATAGAAAACAAATTTAATTTATTAACGAAGCAGAAGAAATAGATTAGAAAAATTGAGAGATTGAAAAATATAACAATTTAATATTTCAAAAATCGAAAGCGTGAATTATTTAAACATATTAAAATTGAAAAAATATGAAAAGTATAAAATAAAGTAGCAGAAACATTGAATCAAGAAGTAATTGAATAATTTAAACAATTCGTTATTCGGAATTTTAAAATACTGATAATGTTTGAACATTTCTTAATTGAAGAAATACGAAAAATTGAAAATATAGAAATTTGAAAAATATTTTACACTTACATTTAATTTATTCAGTGTGATAAAAATACATTGTTATATTGTTAAAAAAAGAAAAAAAATTCAATTTATTAGCGAAGCAGAAGAAATAGATTAGAAAAATTAAAAGATTGAAAAGTATAAAAATGTGATATTTCGAATATCGAAAGCATGAATTATTTAAACACTTGAAAATTGAAATAATACCAAAAATATAAAAGAAAGTAACAGATCAATTCAAAAACTCAAATATACAAAAAGTCGAGAATCCAAAAATTGATAAGTCAAAATCAAAAATATGAAAATGCATCGCTAAAAAAATTTTTATATCAAAATGAATTTTTAAATGTTTTTTTTCGAAATTTTTTTGTTTGTAAGTCGTTACGTTTGACATATAACTGGGCTGTCATCGACGAATCGATCCTGAAACGGCGAATAATATTTATATTGCTTTGGATTACAAGTGAGCTTGGATCGAGGCCAAACTGCCAAAAGAGCTTAATTTTCATGCGATGCAAGCCAACGAAGAGACAGATGGAAACCTGAGAACTCGTTTCCTCGTGAAAATTAATATACTATGAATAATCGAATTAGCGATCCAATTATCATCAACTCCATGAATAAGTTTCTTATTTTATTATTTTTAAGTAAAAATAATTATATATTTTCTCGAATAACAACCAAAAGCGTAAAATATATTTTTTTGATCATATATTAAAATAATATATAGCATTAGAAATCCTAAAATATCGTCAATAATTATAAAAAATATATTTTTAAATCAACAACAAATTCTGAAATCGAATTAATTTTAAATTTATATAGATTAAATGATAAATTAAATGGTAGTATCATTTAATTAATTAATTAATAATCAATTAATTTTCAATTAAATAGAATGAATTAATTAATCACTTAATTTTTAATTAAATTAAGTGGTCCTATTATTAAATTAATATGGCGGACCACCCTGCCATTCTTTAGCATACTTATTTAAAAGAAAAAAACTTTTCCGAGCAATTTCAATTCATTGAAATTTTTAAAAAATTATTTTATTATTTTCATTTGACATTTTATTTGAAAATAATTGAAAAAAAATGAATTAACATCGTAGGGTTGGAACGAAAAACTTCCCAAAGCTGAAATATCCAAAAAAATGTTAAAATTCGATGTATACCGGACATTTTTGGGGCATTTTTTGTCGAAATCCGAAATCCGGAAACGATAAAGCGGTCGTTGCTAAAAATACTTTTGAAAGGGCGCGAGAGAGGGGATCGTGCGTGTCGGATATTTTCAATGAATCTAAAAGAAAAAAAAAGAGAGAGAGAGAAGAAAAATAAAAAGTGCCCGAGAAAGGGAGCTTCGAAGGTTTTCAAGACTAAAACGGGAGAAAACGAGCGCTTGCGCGTTCCGGACTTCCAACGCGCGCTTCCTTCTTGAATGAAAGGTCCAAAAGATTCAGTTTGCTCCGGAACGTCCACCCTCGCACTTTTGCACAGTTTCCACGTTCTCTTCGACTTTCACGAAATTTTGATCGATCATTTCTTCTCCATCATCTTTTTTCTTGCACCGTCTTCATTTTTTGTTTGTTTGTTAATTTTTATCTTCATTTCTTTTTCTTTCTTCATTTCATCCCTGATCGCTTATCCTTCAGTTTTTTATTCTCACATTTTTTCCTGGTTGATTATCTCCTCGTTTCCTTCCAATTTCTTCATTTCTTCCTTTACTTATCTTCCAGTTTTTACCCCGACACTTTTACCTGGTTGGTTGTCCCTTCGTTTCTTCCCAAGTGGATTTATTCCATTTTTTTTCAAAATTTATTCTATTTTATAATCTTTTGCCATTTTTTCGTCATTTCATCCTTTATTTCTTCTTTTGGAGTTAAATCAAATTTATAGGAATTTGTTTTTTTTGTTTACCTAGAAATTAAAAAATAATCATTCAGACTCTTGACATTTGTTCAGTTGTTAATTTCTGGTAGTGTTTTTTTTTACATTTTTTTATTAGTAACTTTTAGAATACCCAATAATTTTTTTTTATATTTGTTTTTTTTCACAGTTTTTATATCGTCAATTTACTGTAGACATTGAACATTTATCGTCGCTGTGTCTTTTTTTTTAATCGATAAAATTAAGTACCTTTTCTTGATTTCTCCCTTCTTAAATATTCTAGAATTTCTCTTTTCATTGTTTCGTTACCTTACGTTTTCTGTCGTCTATTCTTTCTTTGCTATTATTTCGATCTGTCAAATTTTTGAAAAATCTTCCCATATGATATTTCTGTTTCTAAATTCTATTGCATCTCATCAAATTTAATTTATCTTTTCGATTTAATTCATCAAAGCATTATCTTATATATCTTTTCGTTCTTGACTTAAAGAAAAAAAGAATGGTTCTCTCGACGTTTTCCTTGTTGACTTCACTACAATTATTTTCTACATCGCAGAAACTTGTCGATTAGCAAGTCAGAATCCAAAAATAAAAGGGAAGGAGGGAAGAGAAAGAACGTTGATTTTCTTGACGGAGCCAACCCAAACAAACCGAAGAAATAATAGAGGATGAAGAGCAGGCTGCGAAGAAAGAGAAATCGTGGCTTCCTCTTTCAAACACACTGAACAAACAATCGCTTGTTTAATTATTTTTCAATCGAAAATCTCATGGAAAATTCAGTACCCAAGTAGAAACTCTTCGGAAAGTTTACGCAGCCACCAAAATGAAAAAGGAAGGAGTAAAAAAAACCATGTGCAAAGGTGAAAGTGTTCAAACCTCTATACGTGAAAATAATGCAATTAAAAATTTAAAAAAAAACAAGACTTAAGAAACATTTTGCACGTCTTTTCGCATACCTTAAAACTTAAAAAATAATGTTGAAAGAATAATTAAAAAAATGTCTAAATCCTCAAACACTATTAAAAATAAAAAAAGTTATCTAAAACGATTGTAATAACCTGTGAAATGCAGATCAGTGAAAAACTAAATGGTACCAAAAGGGTCGAAGAAGAAAAGAGGGCGAGGAACCCTTCGAGGAAGCTGCGAGTCCAAGAAAAGATTATCTTCGATGACAAAAATGACCTTCGATGTGGATTTTATGGGGAAAAGAAAGAAAAAAGTATATATAAATATATGTAGAATAAGTATCTCCATAGGAATTTGGAACAGAATTTGATATTTTTAAATGTGGTCACCGACGAAGGAAGGAAATGGCTATTTTTTGCCTTCGGAGATGGGAGAAAAAGAATTGCTCTTCCTCTCGAAACATAGTCAGGAAATTACGTATGTTATGTACGAGCTTGAGGATAACGCAGGCATACTCACACAGCGAAGCCTGTTTGGAGATTAAATTTAGCTCCCTTGCCACAGCAGACTCATCGACCATAAACTCTCAGCGGTTTTCTCAACTCTCTCTCTCTCAAAATATACATATACATATATATAAACGCGATAATAAATATCCAAAAATCTAAAAAGTGAAATTCTGGCGTGAAAGGAGAAGTTTAAAAAAATATATTTCGAACTTTTGAACAGTATAAAAAAATGATCTTTCCAGGCTGGAAGTCGTCGGTTGAGGTTTTGTCTTTTTCCGCTTTGCTGCCGGTACGATTGAGCTCGCCAGCAAAGGGGAACAGGCCGAACCTCCCACGTGAACTACGAGGAAGAAGAAAGAAGAAATAAGAGGAAGAAATAATTCTTTTTCGATCGATTCAAAAGAAAACTTCAAAGATATTCACAATTAGGAAAAATAGTGAACTACGAGGAAGAAGAAAGAAGAAATAAGAGGAAGAAATAATTCTGTTTCGATTAATTCAAAAGCAAACTCCAAAGATATTCACAATTAGGAAAAATATTATTTAAAAAATGTTAAAATAACATATATATGAACTACGAGGAAGAAACGAGAAGAAATAAGAGGAAGAAATAATTCTCTTTCGATCGATTCAAAAGAAAATTCCAAAGATATTTACAATTAGGAAAAATATTATTTAAAAAATGTTAAAAGAACATATAAATATGTATAAATTTTACGATTGAGCTCGCTAGCAAAGGGGTACAGGCCGAACCTCCCACGTAAACTACGAGGAAGAAGAAAGAAGAAATAAGAGGAAGAAATAATTCTTTTTCGATCGATTCAAAAGAAAACTTCAAAGATATTCACAATTAGGAAAAATAAATTTTTATTTAGAATAAATGTACTATTGTAAAAGATTGACTCGAATATGTAAAAAATGCAAAAATCTTATCGAAGAAAGGTGATTACCAAAATATTTCTGACTTTGAGGTATTTTTGGTCCAGTGCTCTGATCTCTGTTGAGGCTCTCATCCGCATCATTAGTCAAACTGAGACCTCGACACCTAAGAAATGTTCACCCATCATCAAAATTCCTCCTCCAGGATTCCAAGTGCAATTAAGCCATTTTTTCTTTCATTCAACAGTTTTTTTTTCTTTTAATTCGCTATTTATTTGTTTCATTTTGATTGCTGTTGGTTATTTCAGTAATTTCTTTCTTCAGTGATCTTCAAAATTGTCTTCTCGCATTAAAATTCCTTCTTCAGGATTCCGCAGTCATACGTTGGCTATTTTTTTTCTTCGCTCAACAATGCTTTATATTTTGTTTCTCATTTTTTCTATTTGGACCACAGCTTATCATTTTTATTTAATTTTTCAATTTATTTTCTAACGATGTTCTAAATTTGTCTTTTTTTGCATAAAAATATCTTCTTTGCAGTTCCATTTGTGTTTTAGCTATTTTTCCATTTGCACACAGAGAAAATTTTTTTTACTTGGACAAAGTCTTGTGATTTTGACTTACTTTTTCTATTTTATTCTTTAACAATGTACTAAATTTTCTAAAAATATCTTCTTTGGGATTCCAGTTGCAATTTTGTCTTTCACACAACAATTGTTTTTATTTTGTTTATCAATTTTTTTTATTGGACAATGTTTTCATATTTTCACTTATTTCAAAAAATAATGAATGATGAGTAAAATGTCTAAATTTTCTATTTGCATCGAAATTCCTCCACCAGAACGATTTCAATTGTGCTTCAACCATTTTTCCTCTTTAAAAACTGTGTTCTCGAAATTTTCTACGTTTTTTTTTTCATTTGCTTTTGCTTTTTTTCTTTAAAATCTAAAAATTTTCTGATCGATCATATAGCTCGTCAATTTTTTTTACTAATTTTAATTTTTTAATGACTAAACAATTTTATAAATTTATTTAATAAAAGTATGCATAATTGAATAAAAAACGGAAAATCTCTTTTTTTTCAGATAAAATGTGTAACACTGCGGGAAATCAAGGAATCTGTTTACCTCGAGACTTTTTAGGGGCGAAGAGATTTAACAACCCCCATAACTCGTAACTTCGGTCTAAAATTAAGTCGGCACTTGGTGAAGAAATTCACGCACACGCGCTAAGCCGGACTCAATGATAGATCTCCAGGCTCGGCGTTAAAGCATCGACGCTTACGAACTCTCCGGGGAGGTTTAAATATAAAATTCCACGGAATATTAAACATCATCTCGATTTCACATTTCTCATTTCATCAGCAAGAAAGATTTCAATTTCCAAGGTTTTTTTTTTATTTTTTTTTTAAATAGAAGTAACGAAGATTTTGATTTTAGACCTCATCCTTAAGAATATTTTATAAAATAACTATACGAGAAAAAAGAATTCGAATGATAAGGATTCTTAAAAATTATTTTTATTTTTAAATTTTTTAAATTTTTATTATTTTTATCCTATTAATCTTCTTAATAATGTTGTAAAGTGTCAAAGAGAACAACGTATATAAAATGAAGCCTTATTGTAACGCTGTCTTTCAAATTACTGCAATTTTTCCTTAACTAACTGGCTTTTAGTTTATTCATTTATGTATATGCACAATTAAAATATGTTTTATTTTTTATTATAAATTATTTATAATAAAAATTATAAATAATTTATATATTTATACATTTCAGTTAATTTTTTTTTAATTCATCAATTTTATTGTGTTCTCTATTCCTTCAAATTTAATATTTTAGCAATATAAAGTGATAGATTTGCTTGTATTCATTTTTTAACACCATTTATTGTGCTTTTTTTGGGATATTTTATATTCCTACAGGGAATGAAGATTAATTTCGTGCTAAATGTTCAGAGAATAATGGAGTCTCGGTTTTCATGAATTTTCAGGAAGAAGCACTAAAATTTCCTCGTACACGGAGGGAAAGACGAATTGGCGAGTCGTCGTAAATCATAAGAGACACGGTGGATGTCATGCTGTGAAATTTCCTCACGGACGAACAAGCTCGCCACGACGAAACATGAGGACAAAAGAAATAAACAAAATAATGAGAATAGCTTTTCTCGCATAAAATCTTGATTTTTGGACGTGACAAATATCTTCGAGCTGAAATCAGTCAAGAATGATGGATCATTGTCACTGTTTGTTCACTTTGCGAATTAAAAAAATGGAAAAAAATACGAAATTGGAAAAAAAAACTGAGAATTTAGTCTTTACCATATCCCATTCAAAAGTTTCGTATTTTTTCTTATTTTACGAATTTTTATTACGATTAACTAAGTTTGAGACATATTTTTTAATCTAATATTAATGTATGTAAAAAAGTAATGAAGTAAATTGAAATAAAATAAAATTTAAATTTACGTAAAATTTAATTAATGATTTTACATAAATAATTAACTATTTTTAATCAATAATTAATTAAGGATTCTCCATTATTAATTAAATGTGTATTTCCAATTTTTTAAATAATTCTACTAACACTATACAATACTCGATATAATTAATTATCGATTTTTCATTCAATTTCATATATATTAGACATGTGCCAGAATTAAATACAATGTATTTCAATAAAATTTCACATTATTGATGAATTTTTATGTTCACGAGGCATTAATTTTTTTAAATGAATTCTTTGAAATTTTCCTTTACGAAGAAGATAAGAGACACTATTTTTTCCAAGTATATTACGTTTCATTTAATTTTAACACTTGCTTTTGCGTATTTCGTTTAATCATCGATCATGGATCGGGTGTGTGTTGCCTCATTTCTTCTGTTTATTTAATCTATTGAGATAATTTTGTGGGCAAAATTTTACATACACGATGACTCATAACTTTAGAATTTCAGTGGTAGAGAAATGAAAAAAAAATTAAACATTAATTTAATTTAAGATTTATTTTATTTACTTTAATTGTAATTCGATTTAATTTTCATTAAATTTACTTCTATTAAATTTTATTTTATTTTTATTCAATCTGGAATTCTAATGTTTTTTCAAAAAAAAATTGATTTTATAAAATTAGTGTTATTGAATAAAATTTACATAATTTTGTAAAAAGTACTTTCACAAAAAAAACCAGAAGACTTTTTATTTGATGGTTTTATTGTTCATCAAGAAGATGAACAAGAAAAGAGCTGTAAGAAGATTTGTGATTTAATTTTTTATCAGTGATTTCAAGGAAAAACTTCTATGTCTTAAGAACGAAGCATAAATAATTACATTTTTGATAAGGTTCAAGTGAACTGTCATTAAAATTTGTATCATAAAGCCTAAATTTCCTAATGGATCGTTTCTTCAACATTTTTTAGAACAAAAAATTTATTTTTTTATAAAAATTTTTACAATTCAACTCGACAGGTATTTTTTGCTCTAAATTATTTTTCTCCGTTTTTGGCTCTATTATTGTGGTACTCGTACTGTTTTTATGCTAATGTGTAAATATTAACAAGATAGCTGTTTTCGAAGATCGGAATAAAATTTAACACCTGTACAAATGAATTCGTTTTATGGCCATGAAAACGTGACATTTCTAGGAAAGGACAAGATAAGAATTTTAACAAAACACTTTTGTCTAAAAAGAGCAAAAATGTATCATCATGAAGCTATTCTCTCGAGAAAAAATGGTATAAAATAGCGATTGAAACACGAAACTTCATCAGTCTTCAAGATTAGATACTTCAAAAATGTTTCGCTACGTCGTACTCGTTGGTCTTCTAGCCCTTTGCTCTGTGGTATGTAAAAATCGTTTTTACCATTAAAAATATTACAAAATTTAAGATTTTTATCAAATGGTCTTTTTTATAATTATTCATTACGTATGATGCTTTTCAAAGCTTATTTCTTCATTTATTACAAAACTATTTATTTCTATTTTTCTTATAAAATTAATTTTTATAAGAAAGTACTAATTGTATTCTCAAACGAAATTTTAATGGTAAAAATCCAATTTTTTTTCTGAAATAAATTAAATGTTTTTCTATTCATTATTGATGAAATCATTGATTATTGCTTAAATTCATTATTGATTTAACTAAAGTTTAATTATTTCAAATGAATAATTTCAGTATCATTTAAATAATTGAAATTAAATACTTTTAATTAAATCTGTTCTAAGTGTGCACTTGGCTTAAAATCGAGATATTAAATTTGTTTAGAATATCTAAGCTTCCCAATAAATGTATTTTAGTGGAAAAGTGTCAAAAAGTTCAAATTTTGGACAAAACAGATTTTTTTTCGATTTCTCTCTTTTCTTTTAATTTACCGATTGAGATTTATATTTTCTTTAAATTGTAGGCTTTGTGTTCCGAAGAAAACTATTATGAAAAGTATAATTCAGCCCGAAAGAGCTGTTCTGATGAACTTGGAATTCCCTTGGAAAAATTCGATAATAGTATTACCAGGGAGAAAGTTGCAGACATTGACGATAAACAGGCACAATTCATATTGTGTGTGGGACAGAAAATTAAATTCGTGAGTAATTTATTTTTTTATCGTAATTCGATTAAAAAATAATGAAATATTTTAAAAAATCACAATTTTTAAAATTTTTTTCATTTTTATGTCAAAGTTCAATGAGGATGGAAGCCTTGCAGAGTCCTCGTTTTTGGTTGGTCAGGAAACCAAGGATTGTGTTGGTTTGAGTAAGTATCGTTGAATATCTAATTGCCACGAAAATCAAATTCTTTATTTTTTTTCGTAAAATCATATTCTGTATTTTGCATTGCAGAGGGAGATAACCCGATTGACACGATGCGTAAATCGGTCGCATGCCTTGTCAAGGAGGTATTTATCAATATAACTTATTTATTTTTTCAATCACAAGAAATTAAATAATAATAGACCATAATAATAGATAATAATTTTAGTATATTTTAGAAGAATTTTAGAGTTTCATAGATCAATGATTTATAAAATTTCATAGATCAAGATCGTGTTAGTCATTTATAGATCGTTGATCTGAAATCATTAATAATCTAATATAGATCAATGATTTATAATTTTATATAAAATTACAAAGGTCATTGATCTATGGAAATATTATAAATCAAATATATAATCAAATCTAATTAAATCTAATATACAATTTTATGAAAAATGACGAATAAAAACGGTTCAAATTTTTTTAAATGGCT
Organism: Cremastinae sp. A BG-2022a; assembly: GCA_030522545.1. NCBI lineage: Eukaryota > Metazoa > Arthropoda > Insecta > Hymenoptera > Ichneumonidae > Cremastinae sp. A BG-2022a. The sequence goes on from JAPYYW010000932.1 coordinate 16,947, forward strand.
GAAATTGGAAAAATCATCTCTTTTCATTCTCCTAAAAGTATCAAACTTGTGTTCACGTGAAAAAAAAACCCTTTTTTTAACTAGTCTAATGTTTAATATACATTTACTTGTTTCCCTTCCCAGGAACTTGACAATCCTCCCGAGGAACCTGAAGACTATGACAACCAGGAAAATTTGGACGTTTCTGCACCGGAAGAATTCGAGGAATAATTTAAAAAAATGAACGAATATTTCAATAATAACTAAAATACCGATTGTTAAATTGTGTCCTCTCAAGTTTTTATTTCTCAAATTTTATCGATCAAATTGTACGACGATAAAATTAATATAAAAAATTATAAATATATCAGCAAATTCTACTTTTTTCGAAAATTATATTCAAATTTCCCGCCAAGTCGGGACGCACGCGTCGTTGGTTGCGCGCTCGGGCGCTGGGACGAGGCCGAGGGCGCAGGCGCGCGGTCGTCTCACGCATACGTCCCTTGCACACATCGCAAGGGCGAAACAAACAAAATGGCCGCAACGCTCGGTAGTCTGTTTATTTACTCCGGATTGTGACAAGCAAAAAATTCGGTTCGCCCACTTCGACTCCATTTTTAAAACCCGTGGCGTCTTCAGCGAGTTCTCCCGCGAATTTCTGCCGAAAACTCGGGCTCGATCGTTTCGCGGCTGGCCCAAGGGTGGCTCGGAAAAAGTATTTGCGCCCGAGCGATTGTCAGCGATCGAGATAGAGAGAGAAAGAAAGAAAAACGTTCGTCGTCGAGACGCTCTTGTTATTGCGTCTTTTCTTCGCGATCGTCGTTCGGGGCTCGAACATAACCTCGTTTACTACGAGCGCGAAATAATCGAGCCAGCGTCGACGCGAGACCCCGAACGACGATTTATTTCGCAAATATATCGAATTACGGCGTCGATCTCGGACTCGGTTGAGAATTCCGGCCGCGGAAGCTTCGAGAAAGCTTCCGCGCTTCCCGTACCGTTTGTTTACGTTCCTTACGCAACAACGGTCTCGGCGGATCGAAAAATCAACCATCAACATGCGATGGACAGTAATGAGCTGAGAAACGATACCGAGTCCCTACGAATCTCTAGCATGGCAGACGAGGCACTGCCGGCGAGCTTGGAAAAACTCGAAATTGATCGCAATACCTCGTCCGCAACCGTCGAACGATCACGGTGAGATTTCCAAAAGCGACCTCGCGATATCTTTGTTTACAAAGTATTAAGATGGTTCTATCAAAAAATCGTTTTCTTAGGATTTTGTTGAAAATTTGAAAAAACCTTCTTTGATACAATATTCAATTGTATATTTAATTTTAAGGTATTTCTACCGCGACAGTCCGTTCAAAAAATTGCTTCCTATGTAAAGTAAAGGTAAAAAATCATCAGTTGAAATTTGTTTTCTATAGATTTTTTTTAAAAACTAGATAAACCTTCTTTGATGCTGTATAAAAGGTTGGTGCGAAATTTTAAAAGATTTCTCTATCTAGATATCAGGATATTTCATGTTGAAAATCACATTTTTTAACACAGGCTCTTATGGAAAGTTATAAAAATTATATGATTTTCCACAATAAATATCTCGTCTTCTAGGTAGAGAAACCTTTTAAAATTAGACATACACTTGAGCACCATGTTAAAGAACATATGTACAAAGTTTTAAGAAATTCTATAGAAAACCATTTTTACCATAGAACCACGGTAGAACTACCTTTAATCACTATTTTCTGCAGTCTCCCATAAGAGCACGTGTTTGATATTGCGATCTTCAACTCTTGATATCTTGAATTCTGGTAGTGGAACTTGTTGAAATTTTTCACAGTTCTTTATTATACTTTGAAGAAGCTTCGTCAAGTTTTTTAAACAAATCCTAAGATTACGATTGTTTTAATTTTCATACATACGTAACAAGTACAGGTGACCTTTGATGACCTTGAATTTTGAGTATGTTGTTCTTGAAATAATTTGCAACAACTTTTCTTAATAAAGTTGAGCTCAAAAATCACATGGTATGGAGATAAATTGAAAAAAAAAACTTTTGATTTGCTTGTACCTATAGAACTACCTTAATGTGTTTGTAAAATTAAAAAAGGCTGAATCATGTAGTTATTTAGATATTAATTTTTAAAAATTGCTACTTTTAACATGGACTCTTATGGGAGATTCGAAAAAGCAACGATTTTCAATGTATTATATCTCGATTTCTACATGGTGAAACTTTGTTAAATTTGACACATATTTTTGTATTACATTAAAGAAGACCTGTGCAAATTTGTACTACCTTAAGGTATTTCGGTACATATTACGAAATGATAAAAATTCGTTCAAATTTCGAGAGGATGTTCTTTCGTATAAAATTCGTAAACAAGAATTTTCGTCTATGTATTTTCCGAACAATTGCAACATGAAATATCATTTTTTAGATAATATAGGTATACTTTACGTGTATAACAATGTAACTTTAACACTTGATTGCTCAGAAACAATGTAGACGATTTTTCTTTCTGAATTTATATAAATTTATTTAGTGACAAAGTACGTTCTTTCAAATTTTCATCGTGTTCTTAACAAATTTCAATTCTCTATACTTTTAACATGTAAAACTGCATTTATTTTCGCCAGCTGTACCGAAACCCCTTAAAAAGGTTCGATCGTTTCTCACGTGAAAATTATTTTTCAACTTTTTTACTCTAAAATTTGGCATACATTGAGATTAATGTAATACCTAACTTGTGATCAAATTTAAGGAGCCCTCTTTCGTCGTTAGATTATTAAATAATAACAATTTTTTGACGTTTTACAAAATATCGTACAAAATAATGAATAATTATTAAAAAATGATTAAAAATTATGTAAATCTTAGGTTAAATTTTAAAAAAATGCCAAACAAAGTCTCTTTGATGTTGCACAAAAATCTGTGCAAAATTAAAAAAAGTTTCACTATATAGAAGTCAAAATATTAAGGGTTGATTGTCGTAATATTTAACACGTGTTCTTACGAAAGAGCACGAAAAATCATGATTTTTAACAATAAATATCATAATTTCTACGTGATATAACCCTGGATAATTAAATTTACAAATTCAAATCGCATTCAAGAATATTTCTGCAAATTTTTAATAAAATCTGCTAACATTCGTATTTTTCACGAGAACTACGTGACGTTTATTAGCAAAAGTTTGTACAAATTGAATCAAGAAATTTTCTCTATTCCATTATATTAATAAAAATAAAAATCATTGAACAAGTAGCGTTTTTATTTAACGATTGATGATTATTTTAATTTTTTATTTTTTCACGAATACCGGATGAATTTTCGTTAACAGTAGAATGCGTTAAATGATATGTAAAACTTCAAATGAAATGGGGACAGCGTCTCTCGTTGCGTCACTTTCGAGCGACGACCTTGTTCCAAAATTTCAAGACCGATAAATGAGAATCTTCCGTTTATTTTTTAAAAGTTATTCCGTAAGCTTTGTCGTTTCCTGTACAAATTATACATTCAAAAAAGGTATTTAATTTTTATTTTTTAATTTTTTTTTCATGAAATGTTCTTTTTACTATTATTATTTTCGTCTAATTTTCGTCTAATTCATGTTAAATATTTAATTTTTTAAATATTTATTTTACTATTACCACTGTTACCAACTATAAGCAATTTTTGACGATTGCATCGTTTATTTGACCCCGTAATAATTTACATCGTTAATCAAAGCTATGTTTTATTTAACACGATTCTTTAATTCACTAAAGAATGCACATGAGCTATTTTTAGAGTAATGAAATTTTTTGCCACAATCTTTACTCTATTGGATTAAAACTTTTTCAAAACGAGTTCTTCAAAATTTTTCTTATGACAATAATTGTTTAAATAATGCTGTTCAGTTTTTAGTAATGTAAAGTTTCAACGTTAGATTCTTATTGATGTACTGATAAATGATTTTGCACAATCTTCAAAAAACAATTGTCGTATTTGAATTGAATCAAATTTTTCAAAACAAAGTTTTAATTTTTTGTTTCCAGCGGAGACTCCAGCGACAGAGCAAAGAGTCTGAACCCGTTTGGATCAAGCGTAAGAGGTCCAAGCATCGACACGAGTTACCTGTTTCGTCGAAGATCAATGCCGAACAGGCCAACAGCGTGTTTCATTAGCCCAAGGGGGCCCAGAACAAAGAACACTATGAGTTTCAAGAGGGCAAAGAGCGACAGGATACTGACCAGGCCAAGAAAAAGTTCGATACTGAGGGAAGCAGTTTTGAAGCTGAACAACGGAGCCAGCTCTGCCTGTCTCAGTGAGAACCTGGCAACTGCGCTGCTGAAGGAGGCTTGCCGGCTAAGCCTTTCGAGTGCCAGAAGCCTGACAGCGGGGAAGGAGTTTAGGGAGCAGCAGCCCAGGAGAGTCAAGGATGACACAAGTCTGCCTGCGGAGAACTACGAAGCGAGCAGCTTCCAGCGTGCTCGCAGCAATACCATGCCAAGCTTGAAAAGAAGTCCTGGCCCTGGAGGAGGAGAGAGCACTACGACGCAGCCCAATTCTCAGAGCGATCAGGCACAGGCTGTCTCCGCAGCTGGCAGCTCTTCGAGCACCTGCTCGGTGCAGGCCAGAATCTCCCCTCCATCCTGCGATGTGACTATCGACGAACTCGCCAGCTACTTCGAGGAGTTCGTCCATATTCCAAAGAAGATGTCGCACATGGCCGAGATGATGTACATTTGAGAAGCGTCCGCTGAATTTTAGTTGTTCGCTCCTTCGACTTCTTTTGCGCTCTACATTCTAAAATATTGGCTGGGTTAACGATAATCTTAATTGGAATGAGAATAGAATGAATGGAGAAAATTAAGGAAAGAGATTCAAAGAAATGATGCAAGTTCACTGCTCTTTTGACTTCTTTGATAAACTATATTCTAAAATACTGGCAGAGTCGAAAAATCAAGTTGGGGAGAGAACAGAATGATGGAAGAAGGTGAAGAGAACAAATTAAGAGGGAAAGACATTGAGAGAACGGAAATTCTTCACCTTCTTTCTCCTTTTGTCATTCTATGCCGAAGCCAATAAAAGCATGAGTGGTCGACGAAGTTTAAACGAAGTAATCGGAAAGAAACGGCCAGAAGAAAAAAGTATCGAAAATATAAGCAAGGAACAATCAATCTAAGAAGAAAAAAAGTGAAGGAGTGCAAAAAGGTAAAAGCGAGAACAATCCTACCTTGTCGAAGCGGATGAATTTTCTACGAAATTTGAAAAAAAGGAGTGCTCTGCGAGCTGTTTTATCCTCCCGTGTCCTTCACTCTTTTTTTTTTAACGAGATCAATTTTTTCTTTATATTTTACCGTCTTTCCTTTTGTCTCTTTTTGTCTTGTCTCGAGTCCTTGTTTCCTATGATAAATTATATATCTAAATGTACGATAACGATATACAAATAAAAGGTTGATAAGAAAAGGAAAAAAAGTTCTCCATCATTTTCAGGCAATGAAATAATAAAACCACAAAATTATGATATATAATATTCATATATATATATATATAATTTTTTTATCTGCGTAGGCTTACAATATAATGAAATACAATAATACAAATAAATTTGTAAAATTAGTTACTTAATGATAATAAGCTTTGGTTCGTAAACGATATTAATGACAATAATTAGGACGACGACTTTTTGTTTTGTTTTTATAACGTACGATGAATATCTGAAAAGTGAGATGTGTGCGAATTTTTGCAAAAACTTGGGCCAAGGGGAGATGGGTTTTCTTCCGTATTTTCTTCATTTCTTCCATTTTTACCATTGATTTTTTTATTATGAGCACACACGGGTCGAGATGGCGAATTCGGTATAAAAAACGGCTGAAATCTTTACTTCCGGCTACAGTTTATATCACAGTTTGATCGAAAGAAAGCCCACTCGCCCGTGTGCTTTTTAGCTAAAATTGAAGATAAAGGGCGCACGTGTTTTTTTGTTCCTTTCTTTCCCATGAATTCGTTTTACTGAAAAATGCTTCTGCGTACTCATCGTCGATACGGTAAACTCATATTTCTTCCCTTAAGTACAAAAGTTCGACGAAAGAGGGCGAATTTTATTTTTGAAATAAAGTGAGGTTAGGATGATGCGTGGGTGTGGAATGCGAGACGGGAGCTCGAAATTGGGCGCCCTCTGAGTAGCGTCGGAACGAGACTCGCGTTTCTTCTCTTCTTCAACATTATATTGGTCGGTATCAAAAAGGACGTTAGAAAAAATTGGGGGATTACACATAGCTTCATTTTTTTTTGTTTTTCCTCTACGCATTTCTCTCCATTAATTTCCCTCTGGATAATTTCTTTTTCTTCTCTCTGGACGTTACGGCTATAGTTTTCGTCAGCGCTCTAGTCGGAGCTAACCTCTAAAAAATCGTTTGACCCACCATTTTGCCTTAATTTTCGTTTCTTTTTCATTTTTTTTTACGAATTTCTTCCTTGTACCAGTCCGCTTGACGGCGGGCTTGTCGCTCTCGCGTACAAATGACTATTGCGATGAAACGACTTTCCCATCGTCGGAGAACCAACGATGCGATAAGAAACATCGTTAAAAAAGAAGAAACAACATTTTTCTTCCAATAGGACGATCTAGAACCTAATCCTAAAAACTGTCTTTTCTTTTTTTTTGTTTCTCGTTTCGTAGCTTAGTATAAAATTTACAATTTGTTCTCTTTTCTTCCTTACTTCTTCTTTTTTTGTACGAGCAACGTCGATGACTCGAGTCCCCTAACCTTAAAGTCTCGTCTTGTACACGTCCGTTCGATTTCTCGTCAAAGTATAGGAAACTATATTTATATATATATATATATATATCTATACGTAGTACTACTCGTTACATTAATAATTCATTCACTCATGAAAAAACGACGAAATGTTTCATCCCTACCACATAACACTCACAAAAATGGCCACTCGCTCAAATCACACCTTTAATTAGTAACTCTTCAAGTGTTTCTTCCTTTCGTCCGTTTTTTTTTCTTAAATTTTCAAAATGGAAAAGACCTATTTCTTCCCTTTTTCTTCTAGCATTCGAAAAAGATTCCATAAACTTTTTTTCGTCATTTCTGACGGACCAAGAGAGCAGAATATATTTTTGTTTTCTTCCTCCAAACACGTTTCTTTCATCTCTACGAGTCATTTTGTGCTATAGATCAAAAGTTTCTTCTTGTCTCATGCTCTCAATATCTTCGATTGTACCATCTTTTGAGACATATCTCTAATCGAATTCGTCATTTCATGAAAAACTTCATCGAAAGGGTAAAAAATCGTCCTAAAATCCAAAATTTTTAACAAAATGGCGCTACAAGCCACAAAATGGCGAAATCAAATAACCTTTAAAAAATGAGATTAACTGTATTGCAAAGCAATTTCATTTTCAGTATATCATTAGTTAAATTCGCTATTGCATGAGCAAATTTTTCAAAAGATTGATAAATCATTAAAAAATTCGGAAATACGTATTCTCGATAAAATGGTGTCTTGATGCACAAAATGACGACGTTAAAAGCGACCCGAAAAAGTGAGGTTAAATGCAATTCAGGCATTCTTCGTGATACCGCGAAGCTTACGTATGTTGAAAGAATAACAAATGTTTGTCTGGAAAATTGATCGAGCAATGAGAGAGCGCGAGAAAAGAAGAGAAGAAAGCAAAGAACGGCAATTATTTGAAAAACGTTTGCATGGCACGATCATTTGGCCGTTTCTGGTCGAACAGGCTTGATTGGCAAAATTCTGGCAGTGTCGGAGAGGATTTGTCCCCCTTTATGGTTTTATTATTTCGTAACTTCACTATTTTCTTTCGTTGGTCGTACGTTTCTTCCCCCAAGATGGCAACAGGAAAGAAAAAGAAGAAATGAGAAGAAACTGGGCGATCATTGTGGCTCGCTCAGCAATAAATACCATAAAACTCCATGGCACAGTTTAAATGGGCCGGATGAAAGTGTCCATGCGGCAGAGGATGGCCGTGAAGCTGATGGGCCCTGTATCAGTCGGTGGGCGGTTCCAGATAAGGAATTTCGCTCGTAACGTTGAACGATTCGAAGTAATGATTTAAAAATTCGAAAGTTGGCCTCTTTTCTGGGCTTGCGTCCCAGCATTGGATCATCAGTCGATAGATCGAGTCGGGTAGAGGCTGGTTCGGAGGCTTTGGCATCCTGTAGCCCTTCTCCACCTGCTCGATGACTTCTCGACCATGCATTCCAGGATAAGGAACCTGACCGTACGTGAAAAGCTCCATCAGCAAGATACCGTAGGACCAAACATCGCTCTTGATGCTGAACCTTCCATAAACTATAGCTTCCGGAGCTGTCCACTTGACAGGGAATCGGCTTCCCTGCTTCGGACAGTATTCGTCATCCTCAATAACTCTGGCTAATCCAAAGTCGCAGATCTTTGCCCTGTTTTTCTCTCCGATGAGGACATTCCTCGCTGCCAGGTCTCTGTGGATCAGCTGCTTCGACTCCAGATGTTCCATTCCAGAAGCAACCTGCGCCGCAATGTAGATCAGATCTTCGAATTGCATGTATTTTCCATCGCCGGTGCGCAGGAAGTCCAGAAGGCTTCCGTTACACATGTACTCCTGAACAATGTAAATTGGCTCCTCCTTTGAGCAAACTGCGTACAAGGCCACCAGGTGCCTGTGCCTGAACTGTTTCATTATCGCCGCTTCCTGGAGAAAAGCCTCCGTTGACATGGTTCCAGGTCGGAGAGTTTTTACTGCAACTTCGATCTTGTTTCTCCACTTTCCATAGTAGACTTCTCCAAAGTGACCATGACCCAGCTTTCTAATCAGTTGGATCTCCGATCTGTTTATCTCCCACTTGTCTCTCAACTCTGGCCCAAGATCCCACATGTCCGGCTGGGGCTTAGGACAGGGCTTGGAGAGAACATGGCAGAGGCCGAGAGCATTTTCTGCAAGAAAAATGAATGAAAAAAATTTTAATGCTGCAAAGAAATAATTTGACACTATCAATTTGAAAAATACAATATAAAATTATATTTCCAATACAGTAAAAAAAAGGTTTTAGTAAAAAAGTAGCGTTCGATACCAATATGTTTTCATTATTTTATCAAGAGAAAAATTTGTGAAAAAACTTACTGCTGTAAGCCATAACCAGGGCTGGCAATGTGGGGAAGGTTTGGTTAGTTGCAATGAAGAAACCTCCATTGTCAAGAGGTTTAATTTTGTAATGTTTAACATGGTGGCCTCTCCCTTCTTCCCAGTCTTTGACAGAGAGACTGTAGCCTCGAGGATTATGCTCGCTAGGCCTCACCAAGAACGTCCCTCGAGGGTTCTCATCGACCAGAAGAAGCTTCCCTGCCTCTTTTCTCGAAACATTTTCAAAGAACCAGCTGCAAAGGTATACATATATCAGTTTTGAAAATAGTTTTGTAAAAAAAAAATTATTTTGACGAAAATTTTCATCGATACAGAAAAAAAAGAAGAAACAAATCTCACTCTTCGCTCTCTACGGAACGTTCAACAGCAACGAAGTTCCAAGGAATTAGACCTTCTTGAAGCGTTCTCAGGTGCAGAACTCTCCACCAGTCATGCTCAGAGTCATCCAGAACTTCCATCCGATCTCCCTTGATGAAGCTGACATCGGTGCTTTCTCGAGCTGTATAGTTGTAAAGGGCGACTACGATCTTGTTGGCTCTCTGCGAATGAGCTGTTGTTTCATCGAAGAAACAAAGATAAAATTATTTCAGACACCACAAAAGAACTTTGCAACTTGGGAAAGACATCGGAGACGATAAAATTATTCAAAATGTTACGAAAGTAAATATACTTTCGCAAATATGCGCAGGCTTGAAAATTACATAGAAGAAGAACAAATTAATTCAATCAAAGAAGACAATTGTAATTAAAAGAAAAAAATAATCAAAATATTGAGTATTATCAACGTTAAGGTTTAAAAACCAACAAAATTAACAAGTTACCAAGGTAAGTTAATAAATTACCAAAGAAGAAATATGTTGACGAGTCAAGTTAATCAAAAATTAAACTTAATTAATGGATTAAAGTCAAATATGAGTTTAAAAAATGTACGAACAAGTAAAAAATGTTACTCTGTCGTTATAAACATAAATAAATGTTATAAATAAAGAAAAAAAAACTTAAAAATTACACACATGCAGGCACAACGACAGGCGAGCTTGTTTTACGCGGTTGGTGTTGAAGCTTACAGGGTGTCGGTCTCGGCCTTATTATGTCGGCCCTAGCTTGGACTCCCCGTTGGTTCGGATCCGCTGTGTAGCGATCCAGGGAACCTCCATTGCTGTGCTTCGAGACGAGACCGGTTTCAGCTTTTTTGTAAACTGATAAAAAAATTATTTTTTCAATAATTTTATCATTTATAAAATTCTTATTTGTATATTTTTAAAACTTATATTTTAATTGGCGGGAATTTCAAATTTTTTTTTTTTCATTTATAAATTATATTTTTATTTTACGATAAATTTGAAAAACTAATTTATAATATTTTCATCTAAAAATTCCACTTTTATTTTGTAATTCGAAAGAAAAAAAAAATTTGACGATCAAAAGCATTTTTTCGAAGATAGATTTTTTTTTTCGTTGTTAATCCAAAAAATAAAAAATAAAATGTGAATAAATTTTACCAATCGGTTGCGGCTCTTGCCGCTTGCTGCAGCATTTGCCCATTTTCCGTCGTACGGAAAAAGAAGAAACGAGGCTGCGTCGTCTTCCCGACCCTGATTCGTATTCGGCGGTGTCTCGTGCCCAGATTTCACCTCCGAAATTTTTTACGGTCTCTCCTATCTATTTCTCGTCGGATTGCAAAACCGACGAGGTTCCATCTCTCTTTTTCCTTCCCCCTTGCTTCCGTGATTTCCACGCCAAGTCACTTTTCCAATTTTTCACTCATTCTTCCGTTACTTGGTCCCAATGAAATGCTGAAAAATTAAAAAACGAGCGTAACATATTATCATAGTTACTATCAATAATTATTTTTTTCAATTTTATAAAATTTTTCTATTTCTATTTTTCAAAAAATTGTAAATTTGAATTTTTTCGAGCACAAGTGCTGACATCTCTGAGATGTGATACAAATTTTCTATTTTATCCAATATCGGTAAAAAAATTGCGACGCTCTGATGATAAAGTAGATTTTAAAGAGTCCATTTCGGGAGGGTTCCACTTATCGCTCAAATCGTCCACAAAGATTAAAAACCAATGTTGTAAGGATAGATTAAAGGCTTTGTGGGCGACAAGTGGAACTCGTCTTTCGTCCGCAACAATAATAGTTTATTTTCTGTGTTCCCGCTGCGTGTCGTTCAAGCTCGAATTGTTTCTCTCCCTCGCTAGTCGAGTATTCGAGGCATGTCCCCGGCGGACTTCCTTGCCAAGCGCGTTTTCCTTTGTGAAAACGGCATCGTTGCTAAGCCTGCCGATTCGGACGAGAGACACTAACGAAGCGAAAAAAGAAAGAAAAAAAATGCGAGCTCAACGATTTCTTCAATGGGAAACGTTCCAAAAAGACTTAGCCGCCATTTTTTTTCTCCGATTTTCTAGGCAATTTCTCTCTCTCTCCAAATACGCTATTTCTCTTTCTTTCCCCTTTTTTATTTTCTCGAGACTGCGTTAGAGCTCGGAAAAGCCTTCCGAAAAATTAATTTCGATCGGAAAAGAAAGGGGGCGGATCTTTGGAATTTTGGAGGTTAGAATCCACTCGAGATACAAGATTTCATTATACATCGCGTCCAGAGCGATAAGAGAAGGAGAGAGATCGAAAGTGCCCTACTTGACGTAATCGCCGGTCTCCCGTTCATTTTTCGATGATTAACGGTTTTACGTCTTTCGAAAAAGGAAACGGTTAATTCGTTTTCTCTCTCTCTCTCTCTCTCTTAACTCGAAGTATTGGAATTCTTCGTCCTTTCGGACGTTTTTTTTTTCTATATTGGATACGATTGCGGATAATTGAGTATCGCGGCGCTTCCGCAAGGCGCTCCGGTTGTCGAGAACGTTGCCCGAGAGAAAAAGAGAAAGAGAGATCATGCGAGGGGCGAGGGAGAAGGACGGAGAGCGCGTCGAGGGGGGTAAAAGCGAGACGGAGCGAGAGAGACGCGCACAGCGATTCCAACGCCACGGCGGGGTTTCGTCAATCGATTGACAACTCATTTGCCGGGGTCATTTTATGGGACGCTCGCAGCTCTCACATGCGATTCCCCGACGCCGGGAAATGTTATGGAAAAAAAAGAAGAAAAAAAGAAGAAATAAAGTAAAACAATAGAGAATGAGAATAATTTTGAGAATCGGCGATTTCTTTGCGGACGATCGCCATTTTGTTTTCAGGACGAAGAGCAATTTCTCTTTGAGCCGGGGACAAAAATCGATTTCGCATGAAATCGCTACAATGCTGGAAACCAATGTAACGGATCTTGAATCACCGTTTCCGCTATTGTCGGCCCGCAAGAAGGAAACGCGGGAGGAATATCAGAAATTCAAGATGGCGGACGAACACGAGGAGAATTTTTATATCATTCGAAATGTGTTTCTTTGAGGTTATATAAAAATCTGTACGAAATTTCAAGAAGTTTCACCATCTAGAAGTTAAAATATTGAAGGTTGAACATCGTAACATTTATCACACGTATTTTTATGGAAGAGAGCAAAAAATTGCACTTAATTTTGTTGAATTTTCGCATTACCCCTTTTATTTCTTCCGTAACTAATCAACTTACGTGTTTGTACCTGGAACCATGCAGGGATGAAATAAGAAAATTGTTCGTACGCATCTGCGAAACAGACGCGAGTCATTTGGTTCACCGCGTGTTCCGAAAGCGCGACTTCACGTCGCAAAGCACAAGAAAAGAAAGAGGTTGGAATTCTACGTCCTCGTCGCAAGGACGAAGAAAGTACGAAAAAGAAGAAAATGGATGAAGAGCGAATTTAAAGTACCGAACATCTGTCGAACATACGGAGCTTCTTTTTTAGTAGCCAGATGGCGGTCGTGCATATTCCGTGTTAACAAATTAGGATTTAAAAAGGCTTTTTACTCTATTTTTATTGGAATTATTTTCTTCTTGGTCCACAGTTGAAATTCTATAGGTTTTTTTTTTAAAGTAGGTGAACTTTCTTAGCCATTGGTGTAAAATTTTATAAAACTTAATTATCTATTAACAAAGATATTTTATGTTCAAAATCTCGATTTATAATATAGATTACCTTACGCACTGTGAACATGCGAAAGTGTATATTTTCCTGTAAACACAGGCACGACGGTCTCTCGACGATCTTTTTTTCTTTCCCTCGTTAATTTTAAGGTGATGCTGTACACGTACCACGTGGTACGTGAGTGTGAGAGAGATAGCCGCAAAACGCGAATCGCTTAAACATGCAAATTATTAATATTTCGTAAAAATCCAAAGATCAGCCCATTTCTGCCATTAACCTTCGTAGGCTGAACAAATATAATTCTTATTGACAAAGAATTAAAGATGTTTGAACCAATCGCGTTTTCCAAGTGATGGTGGGATCCGCGGCATCACACCTTAACCATGAAATCACTGTCATCATAATTATTCTCTTATTTCCGTGTACGAGCGAGAAAAATAATGCATAAAATCCAAAAGTCCGCTCGAGAAAACGGTGCCAGGGTCCGTTCGGTCCCCCGGATCGCGTTCGCGCGTGCATTGTCATTTTTTTCCGCGTAACGCGGCGTGTGGACGCGTTTATTGTAATGAGAGGCTCCGTGGAACGGGAGAGAGTGGTCGAGTCGTCGCGCGCGCTCTCCCCACTCGGCGCGAGCACCGGATTGGCCGTAGCGGCGTCTCTCTCGCGCCTCGGCGTTTCGCGCTCCTTCCACCGCTCGGTGTTTGTACTTGTTGCCTTCGCGCTCGATGCATAGACTCGTTGCGGAACGAGAATATTAAGTGCTCGCCCAGCAACCGCGTCTAAAACTGTCCTTGAGCCTGATTTTTGCGATTATTGGCCATTTTTTACTTTTGCGACATCCCTAAACAAGATGGCGACCAGTTGCCCCGGACCATTAGTCCCAGGGAGACTCCAGAGTCTCCCTGATTAGTCCAGTTTGAGAGTTATTAGGAAAAAAAATTAACCGGTAGAGAACGATCCCTCGGAAGACAGTGAAAAAAAAATAGAATCAAGTTGACGATAGTTTCACGTTAAAAAAAAACAATAGGAGAAAAATGACTAGTGACATAACTTCAAATTAAATCTGTTTATCGAAGAAATTAAGGAGGTACTTGCGCTAAGGGCCGTATCAAGTTGTTTTCCCCGTGTAAACTAAAGGAAAAGTCCCGGGTTTTTATTTTTATAAGATATTGTCTTGAAAAACCACGTGAACGTTCTTCACTATTACATTAAAATACTGGAAAAATATGAGATAGTTTGCTCCGAAAAATTGCCATTTTCAATAATTGATATCTCGATTTTGACACGGTAAAACTTCTTCAAATTTTAACCACGCTTAACACACGATGCTAAGGAACGTTTATGCAAAATTTTAAACAATTATCTTTAAAACCGCTTAATGCAAGTACCTCCTTAAACGAATGCAATCCCGAGTTAAAATTTCAGCTCCGCATTTGATCTAAATGTTTCAAAGTCACGCATAGGGGTTTATATTTTTAAGAGTTCCAAAAGAGATCCTTAAAGTTTGACTAGCACGATATTCAGTAGAATAAGATCTTTTTCGAACGGGGTTTAGTAACACCTATGCTAAAAACCGTAATTTTTGAATGCTTGCTGTGAGAAGACTATTTTTTTATATCTTGACTTCTAAGAAGTAGAACTTGTTGAAATTTGGTACAGCTTTTTATAATACTTCAAAAAAATTTCAATTAGTTTTTTAAAAAAATCCTAAATAAATGTTTTTTCTAATTTTTATATATACGTACGAAGTACGGATCACCTTGGATGACCTTGAATTTAAAATATCTTGTCCTTGGTTCAATTAGTAACAACTTTTTCTAATGAATTTAAGCTGTAAAACCACATGGTATTGATAAAAACTATATTTAAAATATTTAATGTAACTTTCATAGATGTACTACCTTAAACTATCTAAAATGCGATAGAATAAAATTAAAAAAATGAAGATTATCAAAAATGCACGGAATCGAGTAAAGTCGTGAAAAATGGTCTTTTTTCACAAAAAAGACCATTGGCGTTGGAGGCCACTGGACTCCAGGTGTATACGAGAAGCACTAAAACATAACCTATATTTTATTTTTTACAAAACATTAAAAAAAGTTATAATTAATCATTTAAAAAAGAATTAGGCCATTCCAGAGACATTTAGAATGTCTTCAGGAATAGCTCAATTTATTTTTGGGTCAATTTCGTCAGGAAAACGAAACTGTTGCTTTGTTCAGTGAAATAACCCACGCTTGGGTGATATTGCCGGAGCGATCGGCGATGATAGAGGGACACGTTGAGATGTTTTCATCGACGTGGCGAGAATCTCGGAGGGAAATGCCGCTCCGCAGGGTTCACGGCTAATTGAATCTCGTCCCGTCAAACGAACTCTCGTTTCAAACGATAAAATGGCCGCCGCGTTGAAGAACCGCGAGAAAGTCCGAGGATACGGGATGAGGTTAGAAGAGTCGTTGATCTCGTATTAAAGTAACGGGGCCCGAGCGAACTTTGACTTCCTCTCCACCGTCACGAACGAATTCGATCGAAATCTTTCTCTTCCGGCGATTTGATTTTTTTTTGTTTTTTTTCCCCTTTTCCCTCTCTCTTCCGGCGATTTGAGTTTTTTTTTGTTTTTTTTTTCCTTTTCCCTCCCTCCCTCCCCTCATTTTTCCGTTACGCAGCTCAAATCTTGAGAAAAAAGCCTCGAGCTTCGCCACACCACGATTTTTTTTTCCTCTCTCTCTTTCTCTCTTCCCCCCTTTTTTTTCTCTCACTCGATAATTCACCGCTTGCATACACACGGGTGAGGAGTTACGACGAGAAAAAAATCAATAATACACAAGAGCGGACGACGAGAGGTTTAACTGGGTGGATGGCCGGCTGCTGCCCGCCTCTGGGCGAATAAGGAGGAGAATGGGGAAGGGAGGGAGGGGGGAGGGGGGTATTAAAGCCGTCACGACGTTTCATCCAAAAGTCCACAAATAGAAAATACGTCCTTGTTTGTTATTGTTTACTCGGATAAAGCCTGAAAATGAAAAATAAAAGAACAATGAGGGAAAAAAAACAATTGGTAAATGTATGTACGCAGATGAATTTATTTGTACAGCAAACAGGGTGGGATTCTGTGTGAAGAATTTCAGGTTTATTGAACGACAATTTTATGGTGTTCCCTCGTTCGATTTTTTATTTTTTTATTTTTTAATACTTTATTGTTGATGTACACGGACTTTTGTGGGAGAGCACGAGACATTGTTATTTTTAACAATAAATATCTTGAATTTCAACTTTTAGAATTTGATCGACGTATGTGGATCACGTTCAAGAAAATTTGGGGAAATGTTTGAGAAAATTTGTCGAAATTTATTTTTTACGAGAACTGCTTTTAATTTTAGAAGGCTTCACTGTGCTGAAGTCGAGATTATTGGTAAAAATCACAATTTTTGGTATTCTCACATAAGAGCTCATGTTAAATATTGAGATATTTAGTTTTTTATACAAGATGAAAGATTTCGCTTGCATACTTTTTAAAATTGCAATTTTAGAATAAATTGTGATCTTCAACATTAATTATTTTAATTTCATGTAGTGAAGTTCAACCATTGGAATGTTTATCGTATATAATAAGATGAAACAAGAGTCTTCATTTAAGGTGGTCAAGGTGCAATGTAAATGCAAAATTATTGATCGAAATTTTTTTCAAGATATTTGATTAAAAATTTGTATTAACGTTCTTTGGTATAATATTAGAAGGTATATGCCAAATTTAAAGATACTTCACTATCTAGAAATCGAAATATTTATCGTAAAAAATCACGACTTTTAACATAAGGCTTATGAGAGATAGCGAAAATGTCTCATTTTTTAAGAATTAATATCTCAATTTCTATCAATTAAATGATATTAAAATTTGGACACAAAACAAGTAACATATTAATCTCAACATACACCAAATTTCATCACAAAATCTTGGATAGCCAGAAATCATTGGACCATCAAAAATGGCCATTTGCGATTTTACCGATAGAGTCAAATTTGTACTTTTTCGTAAAAGGTCACTCGAGAAGGGTGAAAAAAAAATAAGTGGATACGGTGAGAAGGAAAAAAAAGGCAGACTGCTTGCAATGTTGACCGAAAAATATCTTACGCCTTGAGAGAAAAAAGAGAAGATGAGTCGCGGTGGGTTGAGTCACAAAGGAACGAGATGACGGCTCACCCTCGAGAGGCATCGAGAAGTGTGTCACGTATCAACTCGAGAAATAGCCGAGTTCAGAGAGACAGAAACGAAACGAGAAGAAAAAAAGGGTTGAGTGTGTTTTTTTTTCGTCCGACCAATTGGCCATTCTATTGACGCAACCGCCATTTTGTTTACACTATGTTTTACAATAATAAACACGAGCTTTTTTTCCCCTATATTCTTTTTTTAAGGTTGAGGTTCAATCTTTATTATTAAAAATCTCCGAAACTGTTGTTAGTCACCAAAAACCCTTTTAAAGGGTCTTTAATATCATAATGAAAACTTGTGAAAAATTTTAGAATTTTCTACCAATCATTTTCTAAAGATAGCTTTATTTATATAACATCACTTTATACAAACCTGCATTTTTTTATCGTTTGAACAATTGAAATAAAACAATTTTAGTAAAATGTTTTGAAATTCTGTCTATGCACAATGAACACTGCTACGAATATAAGCAACTTTGGAGTTTGATAACTTTTAAACCATTCGATAAAATGATTTAAAATTTTGCACATTTTTTCATATACTTAAAAACAAAATATCAAAAATTAATCAAACTCTTATTTTTTAAAAAAAATATCGCTCATACCTTGATGTAAAGTTAAAAATTTATCATACGAGTCCAAAATTAATGCCTTACCTAATCTGAGTATCGAGAAATACTGATTATAGGTTTTCGTAACTTCGAAAACGATAGTTGCGTGTTTAGTTCTCCTTCGTTGCGTATAACACCTTCACGATTCTGGCTTCTCGATATATATGTGGGAACGGAATTATATACCGGTTGGAATGAGCGTAAAATCATTCCAATCGGTCTCAGTAGTTTCCGAGGTATTCAGTGGTTTCGTATTGTCATACAAACGTCGAATCAAAATTTCAGAAACCTCACACCAATACATTTATAAACGTATTCATGTCGAAAATGTCGAATATATGGCAGGACCGAGGCAAATCGAATCACGATTCAAATCAAAATAAGAAAAGTATACAGTAAAGAAAAGAATTTTTTCTTTCTTATGATGAAATGACACAGGTGTTACGGACTCGGTCGTAACTGCACTGTTTTTTCTACTTTTTTCCCATAAAAAAAAGCTTGAGCGAACGAAGACATTATCATTTATTACAGAAACATTTTTTTTTATATGAATATATTATTATACGAAATTCACTATAAAAACCAGAAAAAAGGCATTAAGGTAGTTTTATTGGAGAATCAATTTCTAAATAAATTTTTTAATCAGGTTAAAATTACAAAATTTGTTTGACCTATCAGGATTTTCATTCACACAAATTTAAAGATCTTCAATTGAAAATTAAACACAATAAATAATTCAAAATTTAGTTAAATTATTATTACTTTAATGGATTAAATTTTTGTCAAAAAAAGAATCAAATAGTATTATTTCAAAAAAAATGAATTTATAAAAAAGATCCGCAATAAAAAGTGATTCGATCTGCCTTGGTCTACTCTATTTATTATCAATATTGCGTGAAACCCTCGTCGTGCAAGTCCGATTCGCACTTGACCGGTTTTAAAGAGGTTACATAATTTCTTTGAATAATTATTTATCAACTTTTTCCACTAAAATTTGATACACATTGACATTAATATGATAAAAATTTTTTAATATTTTCATGAAAAAAATGTGAAATCAATATTTTGTTAGAAAAGTGACATTTCTCCTTTTAGAGACTTTTTCTACTAGATATGGAATATGTCTTTTTTCACTGAATTTGGTATTTTTGCTACATTATTTTATTGTAACGAGCTTTAATGCTTGTTTTTAAGTATCAATGCAAGTTTATTATTTTCTGAGATTCGGTGAACGGGACTTCGGGTCAAAGTGTTTCGGAGAAGCAAGCAACGAGTCCATGCTCGTCGTCGGGCACCCTACCGCTGCTATGCTAATACGAGTGAGTCACTGGTGGAAAAAAAATTATGCCTAAAAATTGGTACTCTGTATTCGAAGAATACTGATGGTATAGAGAAAATTGTGCTTCTAAAAATTCGGTAAATTGATCGTTTAACTAAATATTTACTTAAATATATTAAATAAAATGCGCTCTTGTGAAAAGGTACAGAAAAGGGTTTATCGAGATTAAAATACAAAGTAGTAGAAATTGATATTTATTGGTAGTAAAAATTAATAATTTAATAATAATTATTAATAATTAGTAAAAATTATTAATTTTTACAACTTACTATGTACTTTTGCTACTTATTTATATTATAGTACTTAAATTATTAATTATATATAATAATTATAGTAGTAGAATAAGTAGTAAAAGTATGTAATACATAAAAAATAAAAATAAATAAATAAAAAATTGTTATTGAGGTGTGAAAAAATTTTACGAAAGTTTGCAGAATACTCATTTCAATTACAATTAGAAAGTAAAACGTGCGCAGTGAAATTTCAAAGCGTACTGCAAAAGTTGTCAAATACTTTGAAATTTTTATTATCACTTTTGTTATGAATGGAAAAAAATCACTGTGTAAATAATGAAATTGGTTGAATAGTGAATTAAAAATTTAGAATACGTAGAGAAATAAATACTTTTTTCGTGAGATTTTTATCGAAAAAAAGAGAGATCCATTTTCATAATGTTTTTTTTTTCACTGAGTGGTAAAACTTTGAATTGGATTTCAATAAAGTTTTGGAATCTGTGTCCTTCGATTGCGAACATTTTTGCAACTGGCATTGGAAGATATGAAGAAATGTGTTACTGAGAGAAAAAGCGGAAGTAATCGGCTTATTGTGCGTGTTTGTACGACACGATAAGATTACGAGACAGAAAAAAAAGCACGAGAAAATCGTTGAATTGAATTTGCATCGATTCCCTGAATAATGGTTTTAGAAGATTGATTGCGTAAAACTCGAGATACCCTTTGCGTTGCACCGAGCTAATTCTGTATTTTATATCTTGTATCCGCCATTTTGTATTATCTAAAATATTTATTGAAATTAAATAAACACCTAAATAAAAAGAATATAATTTTGAAAGTTAAAAAAATTTATAATTCCACTTGAAACATAAATTGATAATTTTACACATAATAAAGTGCATTAATATATTATTTTTATAGAAAATGAACAAATCTTATCTTATTTATAAAAAAAAACAATATTGACGATTGCTCTTATTGGACTGGTTGTTTTTTTCGATATAAAATGAATGTAGCTTCAGTATTTAGTTTCGTTATCTGCTAATAGCATCCTAACAGTTTTTTTTTTCAATACAGATATCGCTATTTTTTGACCTTGTATGAAGGTTAATCTGGTAATTATTGGGAACATACTTTGTCGGTATAGCTTTCGCTTGTATTTTATCGATGGTACTTGGAATTTAGTTCCAAATTTTTCATTTAAATAGTAAAAAAACGTCAAATTCTGTCGAAATTTCTTGAAACAGAATTTATTCAAAAATTGTACAGATCTTCGTTAGCATTGTGTTAACGTGTTTGCAAAATTTTAAAAGGCTCAACCATGTAGTTATTTATATATTAATTTTTAAAAATTGCTACTTTTAACATGGGCTCTTATGGGAGATTCGAAAAAGCAACGATTTTCAATAGATAATATCTCGATTTCTAGATGGTGAAGCTTTGTCAAATTTGACACATGTTTTCATATGACATTAAAGAATACCTGTGCAAATTTTCAAGAAAATCTGTCTCAACACGGTTTTGCGGTTGTACTACCTTAAATTTCACCCCATAACACCTTCAAACAGTCAAAATGGTGAATGTCAGGACCCCAAAACATTTTTTCCCAATTAGTGTCCCTCTGACGTAAATTTTCATCAACAAGGAAAACAAAAATATCTGAATGGAAGTAAGCAGCGCCCTCTGACGGCCGTTTCGCGTTTTACCACTCGAAGACACACACACGAACGCACACAGAGCAGAACGCACGCGTAGGGACGTAGGACAATGACTGCGATTGTGGCTCGAAGATCGAGAGAATCTTAATCGCAATGGCGCTTGTACGGTCCCAGAGACACGATTCAGCTGAGAAAAAAATGCCTCTTGGCACCCTTGACATTTGAAAAAAATGACCGTTATTTTTCAAACGAAAGAAAAAAAACCGTTAATTTATCAAACGAAAAGAAATGACACATCGTTTTTTCGAACGGAGCACGTTTTACTTGACGCGTGTGGAGATTAATTCCTAATTTATAAACAAACGGAGATGATTGTTATTTCGAGTTCAACTTTAACCTTCGCCATCTAACGGCTTTTTCAGTAACTGTTAAAAATATCCATAGGCCATTTATGTCGTCCGCTAATTTCGCGATATCGGAGCTTTAGAAAAAAAAAAAAACTTAAAGAAATTCTTGAGGATTCTTTTTGAACCCTCGACTAAATGATAAAAATTTGTTAAATCTGGAAAATAAATGTTTAATAACGGTTTCATGCAGAATATGAAGAAGTCCAAGCATTTTGACGCAACAGAGAGTTTTTTAAAAATGAGTAAATTCTCAAAGAAGTTTCTACTTTTTAATTATTTTCATCAATGAAATTTTCATTTCATTGAAAGCTGTCATCAACGAAAAATAAAAGAAAAACCACCGTTATTATTCGAACGGCGAGCGAAAGAGAGCTCCCGGAAAACATTTTTAAAAAACTCATCGACCGCGTCTCTCCTTTGTTTGGCCCAACAAGCCGAAATCTCGGAGAAAACGAGCAGCGTGCGTTTCGCAAAAAAAAACGCCAATAATCCCTTCGGCGACACGATGCCGAATGGACGTTTCCGGTGAATTTTGTTTATGCCCGATTCCGCGAGAGCCCAAAAAATTTTTTTTTTTTTAATTTTCACGCAAAACGACGATAAAAACTCACGAATGACCAAGCAACCGTAGAAAATAATAGAAAATAGATACTCCGAAAGAAAATTTACCTCTCGTTGTTTCTCGTCCGATGAACTCTTCCCGTTAAATCCCTCCAGGGGCGAAGCGTTGAAAAATTTTCTATATATATGCACATGTGTACTCGCGTCTGTATACGTAAAGTATAAACGTACATTTACATACATAAATGTACATATATACGTGAAAAACTTACAAATAATTACATACACACGAACGCACGTAGAATTTATGTGTTTTTATGCGAATTATGGGTGTATTATGTAAGCATGAGCGTGTATTTCGCTTATTTACGTTTAATCGATGTGTGTTTACGAATACAATGTGTTTTTCGTGCCCGAATAATTATTACGCGTTTTATATGCAGATTTTAGTGGCGAAGTGCGCAGGAGGGGGGGGGCGGAAAATAATGCACGGAACGTAAACACACACGGAGCGAGTCGGACGATCCTTGATTTCGTTCCTAGTCGACGAAAAGGGGAGAAAGGAGCTCCTCCGTGTGTTTTGTTTGTTTGCGAGAGAAAGAGAGCGAGAAATCGCGCTTTTCGCGAGAGGACAGGGGAAAAGAGACGCGAAACGATACTCACGACGGTAACGAACTGTCAGGCGAGCACGGTTGATGCATTTTATCGAGGAGAATAAGGTGGAAAGGAAAAAAAAAGGGGAGAACTCGAGAGAGAGAGAGAGAGAGGCGAGACGGACGCCTCGCGTGAACGCGCGTGAGACTTGCGGGGCTGCCGTTGCGCAGCCGGCGCGATACTGCCCGGAGCACGGGCTACGACTCCCCTTATGCGCCGACGCACTGTTGCCAATGCATAGGGAAGCTCTTTGGTTGGTATCGCTCCGTGCTAATACAAGAATAGGTTCCATTTGCGACCACGGTGCTCACGTTTGCAATCGTTTATACGAATTTTTCGTTTTTGAGGACGCGACGATCGTTTTGGTTGCAAGTGGAACTGATTCTTGAAGAGAGTTTCACTTGTGACCACGATGGTCACGTTTGGAGTTGTTGAAATAGGTTTTTCATTAGTTTTTGCGAACGCGACGACTGTTTCGGTTGCAAGTGGAACTTATTTTTGGGGAGAGTTTCACTTGTGACCACGATGATCACGTTTTCAGTCGTTGATACGAGTTTTTTGTTAGTTTTTGAGGACGCGACGATCGTTGAGGAGTTGCAAGTGGAACTTATTTTTGGGGAGAGTTTCACTTGTGACCACGATGCTCACGTTTGGAGTTGTTGAAATAGGTTTTTCATTAGTTTTTGCGAACGCGACGACTGTTTCGGTTGCGAGTGGAACTTATTTTTGGGGGAGTTTCACTTGTGACCACGATGGTCACGTTTGCAGTCGTTGATACGAGTTTTTCGTTAGTTTTTGCGAACGCGACGATCGTTGAGGGGTTGCAAGTGGAACTTATTTTTGGAGAGAGTTTCACTTGTGATCACGATTCTCACGTTTTCAGTCGTTGATACGAGTTTTTTGTTAGTTTTTGAGGACGCGACGATCGTTGAGGAGTTGCAAGTGGAACTTGTTTTTGGAGAGAGTTTCACTTGTGACCACGATTCTCACGTTTGAAGTTGTTGAAATAGGTTTTTCATTAGTTTTTGAGAACGCGACGACTGTTTCGGTTGCAAGTGGAACTTATTTTTGGGGAGAGTTTCACTTGTGACCACAATGCTCACGTTTGCAGTTGTTGATATGAATTTTCTTTAGTTTTTGAGAACGCGACGACTGTTTCGGGTTGCAAGTGGAACTTATTTTTGGAAAGAGTTTCACTTGTGACCACGATGCTCACGTTTGCAGTCGTCTATACGAGTTTTTCATTATTTTTTGAGAACGCGACGACTGTTTCGGTTGCAAGTGGAACTGATTCTTGGGGAGAGTTTCACTTGTGATCACGATTCTCACGTTTGCAGTCGTTGACACGAGATTTTCATTAGTTTTTGCGAACGCGACGACTGTTTCGGTTGCAAGTGGAACTTATTTTTGGGGAGAGTTTCACTTGTGACCACGATGCTCACGTTTGCAGACGTTGATACGAGATTTTCGTTAGTTTTTGAGAACGCGACGACCATTGAGGGGTTGCAAGTGGAACTTATTTTTGGGGGGAGTTTCACTTGTGACCACGATGCTCACGTTTGCAGTTGTTGATATGAATTTTCTTTAGTTTTTGAGAACGCGACGACTGTTTCGGGTTGCAAGTGGAACTTATTCTTGGGGAGAGTTTCACTTGTGACCCCAACGATCATATTTGCTGTCGTTTAAATAATAAGTTTTCCATTAAGGTAGTTGTACCCATGGTTCTATGGTAAAAATGGTTTTCTATAGAATTTCTTAAAACTTTAGATATACGATCTTTAATGTGGTGCTCAAGTGTGTGTCAAATTTAAAAAGGTTTCTTTGTCTAGAAGTTGAGATATTTATTGTTGAAAATCATATCTTTTTGTAACTTTTCCATAAGAGCCTGTGTTAAAAAATGTGATTTTCAACATAAAATATCCTGATATCTAGATAGAGAAACCTTTCAAAATTTGGCACCAACCTTTATACAAGACGGTTTACCTAGTTTTTTAAAAAAATCTATAGAAAAAATTTCAATTAATGATTTTACATTTAGTTTACATAGGAAGGAAACTTTTGAATGGACTGTCACAGTAGAAATACCTTAATTTTCACGTGTCCAACGACCTGGTTACGGTTATAAGTAGATATTTTTGGAGAGAATTCCACTTGTTCCACTTGTGACCACGATGCTCACGTTTGCAGTTATTTAAACAGGTTTTCCATTAATTTTTACGAACGCGACGACCGTTTTGGTTGCAAGTGGAACTCATTTTTGAAGAGAGTTCCACTTGTAACCACAACGCTCGCGTTTGCAGTTATTTAAATAGGTTTTCCATTAGTTTTCACTAACGCAACGACCGTTTCTGTTGCAAATGAAACTCATTCGTTGTAATAACATACAACACCATCTGACGGTAAATTAATAAATCTTTTGAATGGCGGGATATTCAAACTCGAAATTTTCCATTATATCAATGATTTGAATGATTATCGAAAAAAAACGTAAGATAATAAATAAATCCTGTTTTACATGAAAATTTAAGCAATATCCGTAATAGGATGTAGCCAGGACATTCCGTTTCCTTCGACGAGCCATTTCTGAAAAAGTTTGTCCAGTGATTCTCTCGTCCTCTGAAAAATAATCGAGCTCTCAACGTCGTGTTCAAAAACACTAAATTTCACTATATTTGCTCAACGCATTATAAAATAGTCACTGCTTGCCTCTATTTTACTCGAGTCCTCGATTGACAATCCTTCAAAAAGTTTATCAATATTGCAAATCCAAATCTGAACACCAGTTTTTGCGATCCACAGATTTTTATCGACAGGCCCGATCAAGATATTTCTCTCAATCTTTTTTCCTGCTACATCGTTATGAAAAGCCTCCTTCACTCTTTCCATCCTTATCGGAAAATCTCTCACAGTTCTGACCAAGTATTTATCCTTGTTACAATTTTTTTTCTTCTGCTCATTTTTTTTCATATTTCCAAACATTTTAATAAGCTTTTCCTTATTTTTTTCAGCAGTCTCGGATGAAACGGTCGATGATTTTTTCATCAGAGCTTTAGACTCAGCCTGGCCTCGCTCTCGATAGAAATTTCTTTCACCAGATGACAATTCTCTCCAACGTGATGCCAGAGCTTTGGCAAGATCGACAAAGGACATTCCTGGATTATTTTGAAGGACTGAACAGTCATTTCGTTATTTAGCATCTGCAATAATCGTAAATTGGAATTTATATTCAAAATACGTACTCAAGTTTCGAACTGCTCTTGAAAAAATAACAAATCCTCTGCAGGCAATCGAAGTCGAGCAAATCAATTTTTTTTCCATTTCGCTATTTTCCAAGTTTTCGTAAATTTCGACGTTCGTGCCACCCTTAAATTAATTAAATATATATATTTATCCATGACAAATATTTTTAAATAAATTATTTGAAAATCTGTTTTTAATTACAGGAATATTGTTAAAAGTTCTTCCTCGGCTCCAGTCCTCCAGACTGATTTTACAAGAATTATTTTCCTTTGTGGCAGAAGGATTTTCGATTTTGCATCGTTCTGTCGTAGATTTAAGCTCAGCACTTGGCAATTTTGAAATTTCTTCCTCTTGAAAATCTTCTCCCAAATCAACGATGGGCAACTGGCTTATAGTTTCGATTATTTCATGCTTTTTCGTCGCATTCGTATTCACGTTTGACGAATAATTTTCTTTATTCTGGATTTCTGAATTATTCGAGGATTCCACATCGACTTTTCTCTTTTTTAATGTTGGCAAATCATTCATTTCTGATTCTCCCTCATTGATCTCAGTTCTGTAAAAATTTTCCAGCTCCTCAGTGATAATTTTTATTACGTACTCCTGAATCGAAACAAAATCAATTTCTTTTTTTTTAGTGTTTCAAATTACAACACAATTAATATCAAAAAATTTTTTTTTTGTTTTTACCTCATTTGTGAGAAATACTCGAGTTTTATTTGGTTCCAAATTAACGTCAATCTCGTGGGGAGATATCTCCAGATTTACAATAAATGCCAATTTTTTTCTTGATCCTATTTTCTCATTAAAAAAATCAATTAATCTTTTATTCACCGCCTGTGGAAAATTATATCATAGCTTGAAAATAATGATTGGCTGCAAATTAATTTTATGTGCATATAAAAGAAAAATTTGTCACCTTCTCAATTTTTTTATAAGAAACAGGTCTGCGATTAACAATAACCAATTGATCCATTTTACCAATTTCATTGAATTCAGTAGCTTCTTTCTTTGGAATTATCAACTTGATGGAAATACCATCGAAATTTTTTTCAATGAAATCGACCTGCGACAGAATTTTATTTCCAAAAATAGAGGACAAAGTTTCCCTCAGAGTTTCGGTACAGGGCTTGCTGTACAAATTTTTGTCATTGACAAAAAAATTGAAACGTATGTTTGGCTGGCACAGGGAAAAAGAGCGAAGCAAATCTTTCACTTCTTGGTTTGTTTTCTTATGGGCAGCTATTATTTGCTTACGAACTGCTAAATCTTTGAACAATGAGGTAACTTTGACAGTTGTCCCTGAAAATTTTATATCAATAAAATTTTTTTTCAATAAATAATACTATCGTAATTTTAATTTGCTTATTTTGGCCAACGATTAATATCGCTTTTGTTATTTTTACCAAGTCTGTCATGGCAAAATAATCCTTGCTTTGCGGTGCCATCGCGATCCAAAATGTAACGTCTGGCTGTTAGATCGTCTTTAGTTTTTGTAGTAATCGTTACATCCGCGACTTGACAAAGCGAGCTCAGGGCTTCGCCTCTGAACCCATAGGAATGTAAATTGTCTGTTCAAATGTTTACAATCGTTATTCATGGTCCTATTCTAATAGCGGTACTTTCAAAATTATTTTCCAAGGCCTAAATTTTCCCTGCTGCTTCTATTTTTATATTTTTCAAAAATTCAAAAGTGCTGTACTTACCTAAATCGTCGAAATTCTTTATCTTCGATGTATAGGACTGCAAGGCCATGAAATTCGCATCGCAACTCGAAATTCCAATTCCATCGTCGCTGACTTCAATCAATGTTGCTCCGTTGTCTCTCTGAAATAAAAAAAAATTTAATTAATTTTGATTTTTTGAAATTTAATCAATTTTGATTAAAAATTAATCAACAGGTGAAAAATAAAGAATTTCCAACGTACGAGTTTGACGTCGACATTCTTTGCACCGGCGTCGATCGAATTTTCAACGAGTTCTTTGACAGCTGTCACTACCGACGTGATCACTTGGGTGGTTGTTAAGAATTTGACAGTTTTCTTATCCAGGGGGTTGATAGACATTATTTACAAATTTTTCAACAATTGCTGACACAAGCCCAGTCAAAATATGTCAAACAATGGCGTATGTATGTTTGTACACATTTTTGGGAGATTCTAACCTTCAAATAATATATCAAACAACAAAAATGTATATGGAGCCATTCCACTTCAATTCCACGACGATTTTCAGATGACCGCTTCGATTTTCAAAATGTTTTAGTATGCTATTGTATAGATGCTAAATAAAATATCCATGCCAATTTTTAAACCCTCTATCTTGACGTTTACAGAAGTTTTGTAAATTTCTTAAAATATTCATAGTTTCTACAATAGTTAAAATATCGTTATTTAATAGGGGGTCAATTTTTTTGTTTTTTTAATGTACTTTTTGGAAAAAAAATTGAAAACTGAGAAAAAATATGAAAATTAGAAATAAATGGATAAAAATTTTTTTCAACATGAAGTAAAAGTCCATCTCCAGTCTGGGCTCAAAAATTTTGTTTCTGAAGTAGAATGTTGTGTATTAAAAAGAATAAAAATCGAAGGGGTCCCATTCAAAGAAAATTCAATTTTTGAGCTTAAAATGGCTTTAAAGACACTAAAAAATTATTTTTTCTCAGTTTTCAATTTTTTTTCCAAAAAGTACATTAAAAAATAAAAAAACGAATCTCTTATTAAATTACGATATTTTAACTATTGTAGAAGCTATGAATATTTTAAGAAATTTACAAAACTTCTGTAAACGTCGATATAGAGGGCTAAAAATTGGCATGAATACTTTATTTAGCATCTAAAGTAACAAATTAAAAAATTAAAAAAATCTAAGAGGTCATCCGAAAATCGTCGTTGAATTGCTCATATGTATTTTATTTTTTACAAATGATTTTATGCACTTTTATCAATGAACGACATATTATTGTTATAAACGACAATTGTCTGCGCACTGATAATCCATTATTATACTTTTTTCAATCTGTTTTTATTTAAAAAATTGTTACAGGATAATTTTTTACAGAAAGAAAAAGAAAAACACGATCGATTTTTGTTCGAAGATAAATATCGACAGAGGTAGAAAATTCATTGTCCTTTCTTTCGCAATATACACATATTACACATAGTTACACATATACATAGATACAAGCGCGAGACATTCGATTCGAATATTTATTTTTTCCTTCGTAATATTATTCTTCTCACTTTTCCTTCGCACTGCTTTATCCTCGAATCGATAAATAATATTAATCTAATTTCATTCGACTAGTTACCTCCCTTTAAGACCGCATTCATTTTTAAATTAATATTTTACACAAAAATTTCATATTTTAAACGAAGTTTTCTTTTTCTTCTTCTTCAGAGGCACCACGTGACCCGAGTAAAAAAATTAACTGAAAATATTAAATTCTTCTCTCTCTTCCTCTCTCCCTCCCTCCTCTGTTCCTTTTGAGGATACGAGTGTGCTTTTTAAGAACGTAATCACAGCAAAAGCTCTGAGCTCTTTCAAAACCAGCCATAAATCATTTTCGTTTAAGAACGAAGGAAAATAAAAAAAAACTAATTTAATTTTTTTTTAAATAAAAGAGCATCACTTTTGAGAGAGAGAGAGGGAGAGAGAGAAAAAAAAGAAAGAGATTGCGCCACGATTTGAAGATCCATGCGACAAAGGCATTGTGTGCAACAAAAGTAAATTTGTTCACTCTTGAGGATAATAATTTTTATCACAAGGGTAGCAGGTCGATCAGATTGTTTCTCGGTTGCGTCAAAGATTCGGGAAAAAATTCTGTGAGCTTGTCATAGAGCTCTGTCCGACGCGAGTGTAAAATTCTCGAGATCCCATCGTAATTATCCGAATTTTCCGAATTCGTGGATAATTCAATGTCGCGAAATAAGACAGATGCTAAGAGCTGAAACTGAAAGTAAGCTGGCATGAACAAAGTTTTGGCAAAGAATGGACAATGATTCCATTAAAAATTAAAAAAAATTATCAATTTATGAAAAAAAGTAATAATAATAAAAATTACCTCCTTCGTTTGTTCCTCGTCCTCGTGATCGATTATGTCAGAGACTTCGTTTTGCAAATATTCCAACGCTTCCATACTGTTTCTCATAGCGAGCTCCTCAAATTTGTATTTTCTTATAATTAGCTTGCAATTGCGAAGAATTTGTTCTCGGGTTGGCCGACACAATCTCAATTGCCAAAAGTCGTCGAGTCGTAATTTCGGCAGGCACGAACGTCCAGGATTTCCTCCAAAAAGGTAGTGCACTTTTTTTACATAGTCGTAAACGAGTTGATGAGCAAATCGCGGACAGGGCTCGTAATCCTGCATTTTGCTCCAGTATTTTTCACCTACGTTCTCGTTTCGATAAATACAAGACCATCGATTCAGACGAATGTTGTAAACCCAAAATGAATTTTGAACATTGTCGTCTCGCTTGTCTTTATCCTTGCTGAGTCCCTGTAAATAAAAATAATTTTTAATTTTTTAATTATTTGCGATAAAACAAAGAAAAACGATTTATTTTTCTTATTCACAGTATACGAACCGATAAAACATAAATTTCTCCCAAAGCAGGATCGATGGTAGCTCTCTGAGTATATCCAGCAGCAGGCACATGATTTGAGTTTCGATTTCCAAAGTCTGTTAGACTAATATTTTCGAGTTGATGAGTGTCAACCTCGTACGTAAAGAAATCATTCAGATATTCCTTGCATCTCTGACCACCAAATATATACAACTTTCTCGAATCCTGGAATGTGGAAAATAATACGAAAGTGTTTATTTTGTGTTTGGCAATTGTTGGATCATACGTGAATAAGGAATAAAAATTTTACTGGATGAAAGAGCATCGAGTGGCCAACTCTCGATTTAATGACTGGTACGTTCGCCGGACTGGGCCTCGTCATGTCCAAGGCCAATAAACTCCAGGTCGCTGTAGGAACGTGATACGAGTAGAGTCCTGAATAAACCTGCTCCGACGACGAGGTCGACGTGACACTTTGATCATCGACTCTGAAAAATATTATATATTTTTTTTCATTATTATTCTTTCAATAAACCAGCAATTGCATAATATATGTAAAAAAATATTCAGGAATTCATTGTTTTTTACCACAATTGACATTTAAGAATGCTGCAAATTCATGATTTTTCTAAATATTTTTTATCTGATAGTTCGAAATGTTCGAAATTAAAAAAATAAATTTGAGAAAATTTTAAAATGTCAAAATTTTCTATTTTTCTCCTTTGGCAGAACTTCCTTTTTTTAAAAATAGAAAAATTCTGACCAAATTTCAGCAAAATCGAAAGGGGTTGATTTCAACCATTGGCCGAAATAAAGTGGAATCGCCCAGATACATTGTCAGATATTTTCAAATTTTCTGTCGCAATTTCGGAATAAAAAGTGTATATAAATATTCCTCTGTTAAAATGCAATGTGTAGTAAAAATTTCAAGTCAATCCATTGGCTAATTTTCGATTTTCGTGGACACAAAAATAAGAAAGCTAAATTTTTATATATAAGATGGAATAGAAAAGAAAAAATTTATTTTACCCGCTAGTTGGAACGAGGACTCGTCCACCCACAATGTAGATTGTTCTTTTCTCAATATCCATGCACATCTGATGATCGAAAATGGAGGTGGGTCCACCATCAGCAGCTGTATCTTTTGAAATTTGGGTCCAAATGTTCAATTTGATATCATAGACGTAAAAATCGCTCTTCAAGTTTTCACTCGATCTGTATTGCGTGTCGAGGTATCTTCCCAGTATGAACAATTGCCTCTTTTCCGGATCGAGACACATTTTGTGACAGGAACGAGCGCTTGGACCTCCCTAAGCGATCCATTAATCAACGTTTACGATAATATGCTCAAATTTTGGCGAATAGAACGAATAAAATGAAAAATTTGTTCAATTGCTTGTTGAAGAGCATTTTTAACGTACGTACTGCCTCTTCTGTGTCTCTGCATATGAGAGTCCACTTTCCGGTGCTTACGCTGTATGCCCAGAGATCCGCGAGATCCTGGTTTCCGTCCCAGCCACCGAACAAGTATATTATCTCTGCGATTGGATCGAGAACCATCTGGTGGCCTCCTCGCATTCCTGGCTTCGGGTCGTCGCAGCAAACCTTTGTCCAGACTGCTCGGTATGATTGCGAATTTATGTACTCGTCTAGCATTCCCACTGTCATTGTATACATTGAAATGAATTTTTTAACATTTGTTTAGAATATTATTTCCTCATGTTGTTCTTGATGGGTCGTTGGAGCAACTTACTCGATATTGCATTCGCTATGAAAGCTTCGACCTGTGGGTAATCTCCTTTATTAATGAGAAGATCGTACAGCGTCGAGAGCCGACTGTCCTCCAGTCGTACTCCAGTTATTCTTCCAAGGGTCTCCACAACTTCCGACTGTTCGAAACGTCGAAAGTGCTTCATGCACAGTCTTATCACTTCTTTCTGAAGATACTGCCAATAAAAAATGTTTTATTTTTATGTAAAAAATCAAAAAGTGAGAGCGAATCAATGAATATGCATAAACTTTTATTTTTCTTTTCATTCTCACCGAATCGAGCCACTCTATGCTTGATTTGACTATTTCGGAGTCGTCCACTCCGGTGAGGCGCACATGCCATATAGAAAAATTAAAGCTCGGTCCCCAGGATTGCAGCGGTAGTATGCTTATGTATCTGACAGGAAAATAATTGCCGTCTTTCCCTATAACGTGCTTGACATCGAAAGTCTCAGGCACCGAGTCGTTTTTGAGACCGCTGAAATTTATTGAAATATTCGTCACAAATGTGCACGATCTTTTATTTTATCCATATTCATAGATCAACATGATCAACCTCTCTAACAGCGTCATCATGTTTTCAGGCTTCATCCCCCCGTAAATTCGAAATTTCTTTATGTTGCAAACGTGCGTCTTTTCAAATTTGCCAAACGTAATGGACTTGACGATCGCCGGATTCTGAAGTTTCAGTACTAAGAACTGTAAGAAACAAAAACAAAAAAAGAAATAATTATAATCATGATAAACAATTAATCGAGGTGCGCGGCCCGCAATGAAAATTGCTCCAAATTAATTAATGTTCTTAAACGAACCTGCGGCTGGTTGTCATTGTCGGAGGACCATCTGGAGGTCTGATCGAGTGGCTTGTCCGTTAGAATGTTCCTGAAACATCGAATTGAAAATGAAAAAATTAAAAAATTGATCAAATACAAAAAAAAACCGTGAAATACAATTTTTTGAGGTTAAACCCGTGAGGGATGGGATAAATGCATTTTTGACAGTCCGAAACTTCGTTAACTTACTCGGGCACGTAAGTCGAGGAGTAACTGGAACATTTGTAAATTCTGTATTCGAGAGTCTTGTTAACTTCACCACTGTCCGACGACGCCATATTACGCAATTGACATAACCATAACCTAATTTTTCACCACTTTTATCCTCCTTTTTCCTCACTTTCCAACGAAGCGCGTATTTTCTTCGAAAAAGCACGAATTTCGGTGGACTAAAATCGGATTTCGTCGAACGACCGGGTGAGAAAAGTAACGAGTTATTATTTTATACGCGCGCGCACACGAATCGACGGAGTTTTGGAGCAAAAAGTGCAAAAATTTCGGTGATTATTTCCGTCGGCGCCGCCGGTTCGGCGTTTAAAGTCTGACACGAGGCTTGTGCGTTATTTTTACGTTTCGAGAACGATTTGAAACGACGATAGACAACGGACTCGAATTTTTTTATGATTCCGGACAGGGAGACGTGGATTCTCCATGCTTTGCGCTTCTCGGGATCGTCTTCTTGAGGGGGAGTTCCACTTGCGACCGCAACGATCGTCGCGATCGCGAAAACTAATGGAAAACCCGTGTCAACGATTGCGATTGTGAGCGTTGCGGTCGCAAGTGGAACTCTCTCGTAAACTTGGCTGTTCAATAGAAAAATATTTGAGCTGTGGCTGTATTTTTCGATTACAAGCCGTTAGTGGGTGATTGTGAGGTCAGTTTTATTGTTTGTAGGATATTATTTGTTGAGATTTTTTATTGAAAAAGTACAAATTTAGAGCTGGTCGCGTTTGGTTTCTATTTGTAATAATTTTTGCTGGATCCTGTTTGAGCTTTATTCGATCAAAAAGCACACGAGGGTGAAAGGGCAGACGAGAAATGGGGATGAAATATTTTATTCCAATTTTCAATCTCAGAGAAAATTTTATCGATGAAAATATACGAGCACCACATGGTATAGTGTTTTGGGGAATTATTAAATTTGTTGCGGTTATTTTCGATTTTGGGAAAGTTTTATGGACTTTAATAAAAAATTACGATCTTTTACAAATGTTCCCAGCAATTTGGCTCTGATTTGCGAGGAATTTTCAATCGATCGTTGGAAAAACTATGATAATATAATGAAAAAAAAAGGAAAATTGCGAGTCCAACTTTGACATGAATTTCGTTTTCGTAAATAAATTTTAAGTGAATGTTTTCTTACAATTTTTAAGAAAAATTTTACAATCCCTATAATATTATATTTATTTTTTATAATAAAAATTATCGAGTGGGCGGCCAAGTTCATATTGTCGAAAAGACTCGCAGCTTGCTCGGTAGATGGCTCTGAGATCGATTACAACGATTGGTCAAGGTTTTTCAATGTTCCACGAATAGGAAGGTCATGGATCAAAGCGATCCATGGGATCGCTTACGCGCGGGAAACTCGTGTTTATTCGTACGCCCGTTTTTTCATCAATTGCATTCTGATAAAAAATAAATAATTTATATATCTAATTAGAATTATATTTTAATAAACAGCGCAAATAAGACGAATTGAGAAAATATATTGTTTTTTTTCGAAATGTGTAATATATTTGTTCTGAAACGTCAATATATATAAGCAATTCTATCTCAATTTAACAAAAATTTGACGATAATCTTTTTAATTTAAAAATTTTTTTGATATATATTATTGTAGATGCAAAATTAAGTATCTATACCAATTTTCTGACCTCTATCTTAAAGCGTACCGAAGTTTCGTAAAATTCTTAAAATAATCATAGTTTGTACAATAATTGAAATATCGTAACTTAATAGGAAGTATTTTTATTTATTAATTAATATACTTCTTAGAAAAAAAATAAAAATAGAGAAAAAAAATTTTAATG
This sequence comes from Cremastinae sp. A BG-2022a, assembly GCA_030522545.1. Taxonomy (NCBI): domain Eukaryota; kingdom Metazoa; phylum Arthropoda; class Insecta; order Hymenoptera; family Ichneumonidae; species Cremastinae sp. A BG-2022a. Next base: position 52,199 of record JAPYYW010000932.1, read on the forward strand.
TCTATTTGGTCGTTTTGAACTTAAAAATATGATTTTCTTTCAGTGGGACTTCTTCGATTAAAAAAAAAATTTATAAACATTCTACATAAAAAAACAAAATTTTTGAGTCCCTACCGAAGATGGGATTCAAATAATTCCGTTTGAAAAAAAAAATTGTCCATAGTCACAGAGTGAAGAAAGATTAAAATAACAAAAATAAATGGAAATTTTTATATACCGTGTACACATAATATATAATATAAATAAAAATGAGAAATATTCGATCTTGTTGAGCGACACTTTTATCTTCGACTCGGAAAGATGATTTTTTGTTCTTTCTTTTTGGAGCGAGCGTTCACGATTTGACCCGGTGCAAGACCTCTCGAGGCTCATAAATTTCAACGTAACCGACGTTCCAGGTTGTCACCTGGGGTGGTGCTCGCCAAGGGATTTTACGAGTCGAACAGGGACACCGCGTGAGCATCATCCCATCTTTCCAATATATATACTACATATATTATGTATATATTTATTTATCGATTGCATTATTATATTTTCGTGCGACACGCATTAATTCCATAAATTTTAACTATCTATCTATCTATTTATCAATTATTTTATATTATCAAGAATGAAAATTCTATTTATTTTAGACTGATAATAAATTATGTGATATTTTATTGTTGATTCGACAAAATTCAATAAAATTTGATTCAACTATAAATTTCAATTGATTAAACCAACATTATTATTTTATATTATCAAGAATGAAAATTCTATTTATTTTAGAATGAGAATAAATTATGTGATATTTTATTGTTGATTCAACAAAATTCAATAAAATTTGATTCAACTATATAATTTCAATTGATTCAACCAACATTATTATTTTATATCATCAAGAATGAAAATTCTATTTATTTTAGACTGAGAATAAATTATGTTATATTTTATTGTTGATTCAACAAAATTCAACAAAATTTGATTAAACTAAATTTCAATTGATTCAACCAATATTTTTTCTCAAAATTTTTTCTCAGTGTACATAAAGGTGAAAAAAATATCATCGTCCAGTGCACTTTACACGCAGGTTGACAATTATTGACTGTAAATCTCCATCAGAGAATTTTTTTCAATACTGGCATGCAATTATAAAATACTCTACAATTGCGAGCATATACTATTTGCTGTTAAATCTAAGTACAAATACGTATTAACAAATTTTTTTCAGACTTAATTTTATTTTATTATTTTTTTTAATTATTGGACTTTATCATATCGTCGTATCACCTTAATTAATGTATGCAGGTGTTAATTTTATTACATAATTTTATTACAGTTGAATGTATGCCCATAAAAGTAACGCGACTTTACCAATTATTTGGTTCAATGAAAAATAAAAACGCGATTCTCGATCATATGCACTATATATTTTATTTTTTAAGTGCGAATATATAGGACGATTTTTGATCTTATCGTGCACTCGCTCGTTCTCTCTCAATCTCATCTGCCGAAGGTCGCCCGGAGCAGAGACACAATCTATAATTACATCGCGTTCCTTCATATCCCAGCTTTATATATAAATAATTTATATACTAGATTAAAAATAATCAAAGTATCTGATGTATATATATTGATGAGCAAAAAACGCGTATCATAAAATTCCCAGAATGCCCATTTTGTATTTATACATAATATATATTGTATTGTTTTTATTTTTTCAACAATAACATGATGTATATGATAAAAAAAATACTATACTGGGTAAAGGGCCTATTTTATCAAAATAAATAATAAAAAATAATAAAAAATATATATAAATAATAAAAAAAACATAATAACAATAAATAATATAATATAATAATATGTAATAATAATATAATATAATAATATATAATAAAAATACTATACTGGGTAAAGGGCCTATTTTATTAAAATAAATATTAAAAAAATAATAATAAATATATATAAATAATAAAAAATATAATAACAATAAATAATATATAATAATAATAATAAATAATAAATAAATATGCGTACACGACACACGGAGCGCCGGCGGGTGCGGTCGATAATGCGCGCGCGATTGATCGCTCGCTCGGTTGATTGCCCATCAAATAAGATCCGCAAGCAGCACACGAGGATGAGCGAAGAAACGAATAATATCGCGACCTTTTTTCTTATTACTGCGAGAGACGATGAAAACGAAAACGGCGAGCGATATATAAACGATGAGGAAATGAACTTCCTGCGCGTTAATTGCGCCGATTTATTATTGGCGCACCTCTCACGATCAACACAAATATATATAATATATATAATATGCATTTATTTTACAGATATTATATCTATACAATGCGTGCGTCAATTCCAAGACAACGCAATTATATATTATATTCTGAGAGATACGAGAGAGAATCGAGGCGAAAAATTATTAAAACTTAAATATACGATAATATAATATATAATATAATATATAATATAATATAATATTATATATAATATAAAATAATAACTATAAGTTATTATAAAAAATAATGAATTTAAATGTATATATATATATATTTTTTATATACAAGAATAAAAATCATATTTATTTGATGAAAATAAAATAATAATAAAAAATAAGAATAATAAGGAATATATTCGTTACCTGGGGCGGCGGCGAGCGGGGGGCATTGCCGATCGTGACGATCGTTCGATTCTCACGGCGTTTGATGCCCGCGTCCACCGCTGATGCGATGAGGTCAGACCTCGCTCTTTCCCTGCTGCTGCTGCTGCTACACGATGGCCCTTACATTTCTCATCGATCTCATCACACTGCGCGACTCATCACATATTCCAATAATATGTGTTTATGAAAACAATAACTTTACAGACGAAAGAATAATTAATTAGTTATTAAAATTATGATTATTATTGATTAATATTTAAATTTATTTTTGAAATTTTTGTAAAATAGAAGTATTTGATTTAATTAGAAATATTTGATTTGATAAGAAGTATTTGATTTAATTTCATTAAATATAAATAAAATTATTTTTATTATACATTCGTCCATGTAATCTTATGTAAAAAAATAGCGGTTCTGCTAAAATGAATGCCCTTACATTTCTCATCGATCTCATCACACTGCGCGACTCATCACATATTCCAATAATATGTGTTTATGAAAACAATAACTTTACAAACGAAAGAATAATTAATTAGTTATTAAAATTATGATTATTATTGATTAAAATTTAAATTTATTTTTGAAATTTTTATAAAATAGAAGTATTTGATTAACTAAAAGATTTTATTTCATTAAATATAAATAAAATTATTTTTATTATACATTCGTCCATGTAATCTTATGTAAAAAAAATAGCAGTTCTGTTAAAATGAATTTCTACCGAAGGAAAAAATTTAAAAAATTTCTCTCACTTTTTGCGAGAGACTGCCAATAACTTTCCGTCTTTTTTATTTTATTTTTTTATTACATTGATTTATTTTTATTTATTTATTCATTTGCCACATATGGGGGGGGGGCGATATATGTATAGTACATCAGAACTTTTGGAAATAAAGTCCTGTGGGAATCTTTCGGAATAATGTAAACAGCAGCAGCGACGATAAAATCAACAAGAAAAAATGGAGTAAAAATATATATAGAGAAGCAAAATAAAAAAGATGAAATAAGAAGAGAGTGAATTTCGGGTGACGAGGATTTCACGATTTTCTTTCTTTTTTTTTCGAGCACTCACCCGTACAGGGATTTCTCTGATTTTTTTTTCTTTCTTCTGTATACGCGTATAACGCGCGCGCACGTAATGAAAGAAAAACGAAAAAAAAGAACGTAAGGTGCCATTGTCAGATGCATGAATGGATCGAGGAATTTTCTTTCTCGAGCAAGTGCGTATACCTGATGCTCAAAAAAAAAAACGAAAAAAAATGTGTGGAACGTCAGAAAAATTTATCTGCTCCAAAATATACATTATATACACAATTGTATATTATATATATTTATACGTGTATATAAACACATTGCAGCATATAATATTATTATAAGTCTATTATACCAGCAGGTTTTTTTTCTTAATTTTCAACTTTTTTCCCAAAAAGTAGAGATTTAAAAAATGACCCCTTATTAACTTACGATATCTTACTTATTGTATATATAATTATACCAGCAGGTTTTTTAATCCATTTTTAACTTTTTCCCAAAAATTAAATTTAAAAAATAACCCCTTATTAACTTACGATATCTTAATTATTGTAGAAGCTATATGAATATTTTAAGAATTTTACGAAAATTTGGTACACGTTAAGATAGAGGGTTAAAAATTGGCACAAATGCTTCATTTTGCATCTACAATAATATATTCAAAAATTAAAAAAAAATCGAAGGGGTCATCGTTAAATCGTCGTTGAATTGAGATGGAATTGCTCATATATATAATATATTTCGTACATAAATATACTAATTATCCGAAAAAATCTCATTTAGTAATTAAAAAAACTATTAAGTAGCAAGTGGTCAAAATTTGATGTAATTTTATCTTCATTTTTTTCTATGCACTGTTTGATTTTCTGTTTATTCACGTTTTTATTTTTCTATACCATACTATATAATTTTAATTTTAATTTTATCTTCATTTTTTTCTATGCACTGTTTGATTTTCTGTTTATTCACGTTTTTTTTCTATACCACACTATATATATATACGTATATATATTATATAAAAGACCAAATAAGGTGTGATGTGCGATGAGTGCATAATATACATGTATATGTGGGAATTTATGGGCAGAATGTACTCGTGTCCTCGAGCGAGAGAGCATCGTTTTCGTATAGCCAACTCGCATCTTTTGTCCCCAGGATAATGTGCGTGGTGGGCATCAGCAGGTATCGCTTTTATTTCGTTTCCTTCTTCTTTCTTCCTCTTATTCTTATTCTACATTTTTCCCAGGCCCGAACGAGTTTTCTCAAACCTGGAGATCTTTTTCACTCTGTTATTTCTTCTCCTGCCGATGTTAATCCTTGCTCCACTTTTTTTTTTCATCTTCATGCTGAGAACATGTTTCTCTTTGTTTGCGCAAGACTGCTGCTCCGAGATGAGTGACAAGTACCTTTAGCATTATTATTTATGTTTTTTTCTTTTCTCAAATGTCCAATCTCTCTTTTTATTCGAAAATACATTTTTTTGAAGCACCGTGGAGGTCTCTCTATGGGAAGTGACTTGATTTAAGTAATTCAAGTTTTTTCATTTAATTTTGATTAAATTTAATTAAATATTTATTTAAGTAGTTTAATTTAAAGTAATTTTAGGTCTTGCTAATAGGTTTTATTATGTTTGAAAATAATGCAAGGAATATATAGTATGCATACATTTGCAAATCTTATAAATCTATAGATTTTATAATTGCAGCGGAATGAGGAGCGTCAGAAGAAATAAAAATACTTATTCAAAATCCAGTTTTTTGGATTTTTCAATATGGATTATTGGATTGCGCTCTGAATAATTATCATTTTCGTTACCTACGGGAAATTTCCGATTTATATACCTTCAAAAATTTGCAAAATTTTTTGAATTTTCTTTTTTTTTAGTTTTAAGACCTTATTCGATCGGAAATTTCCCGTAGACGACGAAAATGCTACTTATTCGGGACAAAATCCAAAAATTCATATTGAAAAATGAAAAAAAAACGATCCATAAATCAGTGTTTTGGCCTGGTCCACATGTAGATTTCCTTTCTCTTGACGAAATCAACTTTATTAAGAGTAATTTTAAAAGATTTTTACAAAATGAAGAAAATGGTGTAAGAATTACGTTAATATATAAATTATTAAAAAAGTTATCACGTCTCGAATATAGTTATTTGTCAAATATTTTCAAGTGTTCCATTCCCACTGCAATTTCCCACTGCATAAAATGAAAAGTAATATTTCGCTTATATCATATATTTATAAAATTCAAGTTTTCCATATTTTATCACACATCAAAATTTACTAGAAAATCTGCTAAAATTTTCTATCTGAAGAAGAAATTTTGTTTTATTTTCATGAAAATCTCTGTTTTACTCGGTATAATAATAAGCAAATTTTCAGGGTTGACATCTGGTTACCGTTACTGCACGGTAATTTTTAATATTTAATTTTCTCTGTGCATAATATTTAGAGCATGCTGATATGTGAAAAGAAAACTGCTGCTGAGATGAAGCTGAGCAGGGGCGGCACGCATCGCATTGGATGAGAATCGTGATCAACGTACAGGCCGGCGCAGAGGCAAAAAAGCACGTCCAGCGACGATAGCATCAAAATGAAACTCGATATTGTTTGACTCGAACAAATTAGAGTGCCCGACGAGAGCGAGAAAACGAGAAGCAGCCTCCAAATTGCTGTACTATACATTCAAACGAGGAAAAAGCCACCGCTCGCTGTCACAAAAAATGCGATTTTCAAAAATAAATGTATCTCGGATTCCAAACGACGAATGTTATTGAAATTCAACCACCAGTTAGGTATCACGTGTTAAACTCGCGATGCACGCCAAGTTTTAGCGAAAAAGGTTTTGAAAAATAATTTTCTCGTGGTATATAAATGCGTGAAAGTTCAAGGTAGTTCGATAGCAAAAATCTTTTGCTTAGAAATTTTGAAAAATTTGTTTTTTGTGGAACAAGAAAATAAATTGAATGACAAAAAAATTGAGTAATTCTATCGTTTAGTTTTTAAGATATTTGAAGTCACAGCTTAACAATTTCTCCATCAAAACGTTGTAAAAAAATTATCCATAATAATACAACTTAAAAACGACATTTAAGATAATTATGAAAAAATTGAAAATGTTAGAATACCACCTACAGAAGTCATATAGAAAAATGGAGCATGATATACCGTCCAGTTTTTGCGAAAAAAATCATTGTAGTGCAAAATTTATCATTTTTTTCCATTTTGGAAAAAATTTGATATTCTACAAGTTCAATGAAAATGAAAAAAATTCAATAAAAATAGCATAATTATGCTTTCTATGATTACTGATAATATTTTCAAAAATTCGTTATGTTCTACCATTTTATGGACACTATATAACGATGAGCGATATGAAGCAGGTTCGTATCGCGATCGACGCTCGCTCTGCTTGTTGCTGATATTGCTGTGAGCGCGCCGTGATTAGAGAACGCCGCCTTGATTCTCTCCCCCGTTTTTTATTATTCCTCCCTCTCTCTCGAAACTCCCCCGCCTCTCTACTGCATCTCATCTTCGCATGCGTATATATGCTTCATTATTATTTATTCTATCTATCTATTTATATATATATATATTTATTCTATGTATTTATTCTATTTATTTATTTATTTATTTATTGATTTATTCATTTATTTATTTATATATTTATTCTATTTATTATTATTTATTATACGTACTATATAATATAAAAAATATAATATATAACATATTATAATATACATTATATACTAGCGGGCTTCGCACCCTCGTGGAAGATTTTTGAAAAAATGGAAAGGGGTACCTTCAAAAATTCGCAAAATTTTTCGAATTTTTTAATTTTGATTTTAAGACCTTATTCGATCGGAAATTTCCTGTAGATAACGAAAATGCTACTTATTCGAGGCATAATTTAAGAATTCATATTGAAAAATTGACAAAACTGATCAAAAAATCAGTTTTTTGGCTTAATTCGTTGACAAATTAACTATCACTTGATGAAATCTACTTTATTAGGAGTGATTTTTAAAGATTTTTGCAAAATAAAGAGAATGGCGCTAGAATTATATTAATATATTTAAATTTTTATCACATCTTGAAGAAAGACATTTATCAAATATTTTCAAATATTCCGTTTGCGCTGCAATTTCGAAACAAAAAGTCTATACAAACATTGTTCTGCTAAAAGGCAACGTCTAGTAAAAAATGTCAAGTCAATCAATCATCGATATGTCGATTTCTATAGAATTTCATACTCTGCATTGCCATTTTGTCAAGATTCGTTAAACTAAAGTAGCCTATGTTCAAATCGACGTTGAAAACTGTCTCTATGACAAGTTTCATTCAAATCCTTGCAAAACTTTTTTGCATTATTGAGTAACAAACATCCAAATATACAAACATTCACATTTACATATTAATAGAATAAAATTATAATAAATTATATATTATTATACAAATTATATATAATATATTATAATAAATTATATATTATTATACAAATTATATATAATATACTATAATAAATTATATATTATATATATTACATATATATATTCTTTCGCGTTTTATTTTTTCAATTCGTTCGATGCTCTTCTCGCTAATGCTGGCTCTTATTCGATATACATGTAGGGTACTGCGTATAGCAGCTAGAGCACATCTCGAGCCTTTCTTTATATTATTATTCTTACCTATATATACGCAGAGTCGAACATAAAATTGTCTGCCAAGTGATTTGTGGCAAAGTACGCCGCGGCTGTTAATTGTCGCGAGCTAGGACGCTGCCGCCGCCCCCATATAGACTACACGTACTCCGAGCGCATGCTATTTCCTGCTCCCTGGTCTGCTCCGCGCGCATTGTACGCTCGACGATCTGCTGTATATAATATCTTCTCGTCGATCGGCCCTTATTTCATACCTTTAATCCTAGACCGCGAAAAAATACGTTCTCGCTCGCGTACATTTACGCTAGCGACACCCTCTCTGCTCATCCTCTGATTGTCCCTCATTTTATTATTATTATTATTGAGGTTGACTACAAATGGTGAAAATTAATAACGTTTTACATGGTAAAAATTTTAGGGAAAGGAAATTTGTTAAGAAGACGATGAAAATTTGAAAGAATTTGGAATTTGGAATTTATCTTTGGAAAAAAGATAGGTTATCGAAGTTTTAATAGAGTATTTTTATGTATTTCGAAATTACGGATTTTAGCATAGGTGTTAATGGAGGAAATGTTTCTTCTCTACTCCAATCGAAAAAATTTGCATTTTTATTATGTTTAAGGAGGTTGGCTACAAATGGTGAAAATAAATGACGTTTTACATGTTAAAAGTATAGGGAAAGGAAATTTGTTAAGAACATGATAAAAATTAGAGAGAATGTTTTCTTTGACAGTAAAGAAATTTGTATAAATTCAGAATAAAATATCGTCTACATTATTTTCGAGTTATCGAGTGGTAAAGTTACGTTCTTATATACGGAATGTATATCTATATTGTCTAAAAATGGATATTTCATGGTTCAATTGTTTGAAAAATACGCAGAGGAAAATTCGAAATAAAATTGTATTCGCGTATTTCTTATGGAAGAATATTATCTCCAAATTTGAACGAATTTTTATTATTTCGTTATTTGTAGCTAACCTCCTTAACACATACTTTATTATTAATACAGACGGTCTGAATGTATCGCTTATTTTCCTATTTTTTTACTACCAGGTTATAGTGGCCGTAATCGTGAAATTTACCGTTCATTAAAAGTTGAATGTCATCATTAATTTTTCACATTTTTCGTTATTGAATGAAGCTCGATAGCAAAAATGCTTTATTTGAAAAAAATTTAAAAAAATTTGCAGAGAAAAGTAAATAGTTTTTGAAGGGTCAAAAATTTCAATAAAAATTATCATATTGACGTCAAAATTTTGTGAGTACAGATATTAAAAATTGTCATATCGCCTCATATTATTGTTTCTTAATGTACTTCTGCGAACGACATTGCACAATTTATTATTTTTCACCAATAATTATAAACTTTTGACACTCGTCCAAACATTTAAAGTTATTAAATTTTTTTCACGAAAACAAAATAAACACCCTCTTGAAATTTCCATTATATTTTTAAATAAATTAAAGATATTCTGTCAAAAAGAACGAGCCAAAAATATGAAGTAACTCATTGTTTTTTTACCACTTCTAAAATTTAAAAAAATCTGCTTTATTTAACCACATTTTGTTTTTATCGCGTAGACGCATCCATATTTGTTAAAGCGGAAATGCATCGCGAGGCGGCGGGAATAAATGAATTTAGCTGATCGAAAACAAGTTTGGAGCTCGCGCCGATTTGTGCCGATTGCATGCCTCGCGCGCGCATGCATCAGTAATCTGAAAATCCCGATAAATCGAGCGTGCCGGCGGAGCAGAGCAGAGATCGCCTTCGCAGAGATGTCATCCGGTGCATGCGCGTTTAAATTCTCATCGTCCGAGCGCGCGCGCGCGGCAATAAATGGCACGTAAGCTCCTTATCCGCGCGAGCGCCCATGTGCACTTTTTTATAATTGTCCCATATATATATATTTCTTATTTATTATTTATTATGTATTAAATATTATATATTATATTATTATATATTATAAACTATTTATTGTATATTATATATATTTATTATTTATTATATATTATGTATATTATATTATGATTTATTAAATATTATTTATTATATTATTATATATTATACATTATTTATTATATATATATTTTTTTTTTCCCCATGCAAATAGTATGCCGTTCAGTTTTCTGCTCTGATGCTTTCGCACTAAACGCATATTTGCCTGTTTATTCCTTTAATATACAAATATACATAATATACAATATTTACATCCCTACTTTCCTCTGCTTTATTTGTAACAATAAACATACATATATACTGTTTTATATATGTAACAATAACACATAACAATAATATAAATATATTGTATTATATACACACAATATATGCGTGTATAATTGTATTTTATTATATTGAGGATGAAAAAAGAGAGAGAGAGAGAAAAGTGAACAATATACATATGTTTTGTGTGTCTCTACGCAGCCAAGATATAGTGCGTAAAAAAAGAAAAAAATATATATATATTAAGCATGAGAGGATAATAAAAGAATAACGCATAAGAAAGAATAAGGACGAGTTTCGGACCACCATGATGCCAACGAACATTATTGTCATCTTTTTCTTTGATGAAAAAAAGCAGAGAGAGAGGAAAAGAGAGAGAGAAAAAAAATGTTTTATATACTTATTATATATAGTATATAAATATGGCGACGTCTGGGCTCTGATATTTCTTTAGTCGGAGCAGCAGAGATTCTTTCCGCGCAAGCGTCACTCGCGTCGTCCTGACGGCCACGAGGGAGCAGAGCTAGTATATGAACCCGTAACTCATATGACGCGCGGATACGCCTACGCCGTGCAGCAGGTAGCAGAAATAACATCAGCCTCGTGGAACGCCGGCGACAAGAGATGAGCATTGGCGGACACCCATTAGGACGAGGACACACTCAATTACAGCTTAAATAATAATAAAAAAGAAGATATTCGTATCTTAAGTTCAATGTTGATCGGTTTTTATTCATTTTCTTTGAATTGAATTTTAAATTTTGAATTTTAAAAGGTATAGTTCTATACAGAGATAAAAAGTCCGAGCAAAAATTAGCATGCTGTCTCTATAAAGCGTGTGCAAACGACGAGTATAAGAAATTTTACCGTGCTGCAAGTAAAAATTCTAACGCTTTAGACGAATTTTTTTCAAGATTTTTCAGAAAATTTCCATGCACTTCGACCTCGCATGTCTTTTAAATGGTGAGATTAACGAAGAATTAACAAGATAACTTTTTTGTAAAGCGTTTAATTTCTTACAAAATAATGCATTGCTCATTTTAACCTTCGAATGACTATCAGCAACTGTCAATGAATTGATATTGACATTGGTTTGGAAGGGCTTATATATCGAAAATGCAATAAGGGGGCAAAACTGAGGCGATTATAGTTTATTGAAAATCTTATTATTTTCGCAGTGAATGTCATGAAATTTGATATTTATACTTACATATTGTTGAATAATAAGGTTGATCTTGACGTTTCGACAGAATTGTTCCGTAAGATGGGCAAAAGCGTAATTAATGTCGTTTTATTACATAAAATTATACTTTTACTTTAGTGAGAGTTTTTTTTAAATTGTGATTATAAAAATTTTACTATTTAAAATTCATGATTACCGCCGGTCACTATAGAATACACTATACGAGCAACAACGCAAATTTTTTTATTTAAAAAAAATGTTTAAATTTATATTTTACTGTTCTTCCAGATGCACGCTTCATATAATTTGCACAATTTGTTCTATGAAATCGAACTAACACTCACTTGAAGCTGACACTCACTCAATTGAACTTGTCAAATTTGCTAGGAACTGTTTTTCGGTAACGAACTATTTGGGGAGACCCGACACGTCTTACCCCGACACTTTCTACCGGGCAACTGATTCCAAATTTCGTCATAAAACCGAACAATTCAGAAACAATTAATTAACGATTAAGGGATTAACGAAAATTAACAATTTTTTTTCCTCGTTAAGCTCAACGAATTTTCCCTCTTTTTTTTATGTTTACAATCTCCGAACTATTCCGGTATATCTGTCCAGGTACATTTGATATAAATAATAGAAAATTGTGTTGCAAGCTTTTTTCACATGAGCTGAGAAAATTTAGAGTGTTCGAGATCTTTGAAATGGTGAGATGAACTTAAAATTCACAAGAGATCTTTTTTGTACAGCGTTCAATTTCCTACAAAAATATATTATTGGCTTATCTATATAATCGACGAATGCGGAACTAAAAAAATAAAGAAAAACAAAATTTCTCATGTTGTATTGAAATAAAAAATAAAAAAGTACGAATAGCGATCTCTAAATATTAAGAGCTCCGTTTTAAACCGGATTCTTTTATCACCTCCCTTTAACTTTTTAGCCTGTTTCATCGAGGAAAAAATTTTTTTTTTAAATTTGGCACACCCTAATATATATATATTTTATATTATATTATATAATACATAATATAATATAAAAAAATAAAATAAAATAATATATAATATATATAATATATTATAATATGCAATATAATGCAATTATAATATGCAATACATTATAATTATTATATAATATATTATATATAATATAATATATTATATTATATATTATGGATATTATATTATATATTATATATTATAATTATTATATTATATTATTATATTATAATATGCAATATATAATATATAATAATATATAATATACATATTATAAATATGTATAGTGGGTGCTGGTAGAATTCCATGCTGAATCCTAAGTGAGGTTCCCTGTTGTAACTATTATAGGAGATCTCCGCGATGCGTGTGAATTTAGCTCATTCTTTTATTTAACTATATATGTATGTAGTACTTATTGGCCCGGTTGGTCTGTCCTCATCGTGGTGTGCTTCTGCGCCGGCGGTGCGGTGTAATCCGGCTCGTTTGGCACGCACCGCCGCGTCAATTGCCGGAAAAGGGGCGCGATAAAAGGCGAGTAATCGTGCAAAAATAAAAAAAGTTTTATAAAAACGCAAATAGTACAAACAACGAGCGCGCACGTTTCTTATTTGACCTGAAATAGCTGCGTCGTGCGCGAATAAATGCGTATAAACGGCGAAGCCCCTTTTTCCCCGTTTCTTCAGCAGCGGCAGCGCGACTGCTCTTTTCGGCACGGCGCGTATCGTGTGTCGAGAACGGAAAAACACACGCGCGCCGCGGAATTCACTTAGTCTTGGAATTTTCTATACACACTCTGTACGCACCTGATTATTGGCCTCTTACACCTTTTTTTTCTTGCTTTTTTTCTCTCTTTTATTCATAAATATTATACTGCAATAAAATGTGTAAGGTATAAACGTCCCAATAGTTGAACAGCTAAGGGTTTTTCTCACTTTATCTTTATTTTGAAAATATTCAATTGAAAAAATTTGCTTTGAATTCATCTCTAAATTGTTGTCTGATATTTTAGCGATTCAAAACTCATCTTATGTATTAATTTTAGACGATATTTTTAGTAAATAAATACCTGAAACGTTTTAATATGTAGAATGCCTCAATAGTTGGATAGAAAAATCGAGCCTGTCTTAAGGGTTGAGCGAGTTTGTTACAATAAATTAACGTCATGAAAAATGCAACTCTTTGCATATGAAAAATAATCTATACGATTTTATTGAGAAAAAAATTTTTAATATTAAAAATAATATAGCAAAAATCGTTAAATTATTAATTATTAATTATTGGGACATGTTTATCTATTGGGACACTTATCTTATATTCAGATAAAATTTCATTTTTCATTATCCCCTGAGCAATAAACAAGCTTCCTATATGTACAAAAGTATAAGAAATTTAAAATTGCAAAACCCACCCATATACATATTCACGTATTAATTTTCGTTTGAATTTATTTATTTCGAAAAAATTAAATAAACTTTTGATTCCAAAATTATAAAGACGTACCTGCCATTTTTCTTTTTTATATTTGTACATACACATGTCCCTTGCAAAATATTCTTTTGATGTTTATTTTATTTGTTCTTAAATTTAAATAATATATATATCGTATTTAAATATATATTCGCTGTTTCCATATTCGTTAAAACTTCGTGAATAACATGTGCTGGAGATCTGGAAATCGGAGAACGAGAGCTCAAAAGAGGAGAAAATAATATTGAAATAAACGAGAGAGAACGCGATCACAATAAGAGGAATAAGCAAGGAAGATGAAGCAGCTAGAAAAAAAAATAAAGCAGCTTGCAAAAGTTCCCTATATACATATATCGAGTGAATTCTCTTCCTCCCAAAATACTATTTTATCGTTAATGTCGTGGCCGATCGGAAAACAATATGTTCAAGCTCTCGTATCTTTTATTTCACACCCACGCTTTGGAGATATAGTAGAGTACATTCTTTCAAAGACCCCCTCATTCTCTCCTTCTCCCTCCTCTCTCTTCCTCAGATCTACATAATTTACGTATATAAATACAACTATATATGTATGCACATTTTTTTCTTCTCGAATTAGAGAAAATTAAAAAAAAAAGAAACATACATATATATGTATAATTGTTAAAAATCTGTTGAAAAAAGTTTTTCCAAATCAGTGGAAAAAAAGAAAGTATAAGAAATAAGTGGAGAAATGAGAAAACACCAGAGTGTATATACATATGTATATATTCGTTATTCCCAGCATGATCGAGTCGTCCCACTACTTTTACTACTGCCATATGAATAAATTCCGAAGCGTGAATATCCACCTGCAAGAGTGTCAGGTTGAAGACTGTATGGAAAATAAATATATATGTATATACATATATAAATAATAATAACAATAAGACATGATGGGCACAAGAGTTTTGAGTTTTATTGTCGAGTTGGGAGGTCGCTATTTATTTTCTTTTCTTTTTTATTGCTCTTCTCTCTCTCTCTCTTTCTTTTTTATTCGCTCACCATCTTTTTTGTTTCCAAACTCCAAAGATTCCGATCGACTACCGTTCTCGATGCCATTTTCATCCTCAATATTCCACCTCGTACTATACATTTGTGTGCATGTTGTTGCTTAGTCGAATCGACTTACGACCTACGCCTGCTTTTTCTTTTCCTCTTTTAGTTTATTATTATTATTACTATTAGTTTTATTATTATATTATATTATTTTATTTTTACTATCTTTCTTTTTTCAAGTCCTGCAAGAAGAGTCCAGGACAAGGGAAGACAGGGAAATGTTATTTCATCTCCTCCTCAAGTGCATAAATGCATTTTTAATGCATTTTTAACCCCTTTCGTAAAAAATTATTATTATTACTATGTTTGTGAATGTATATGTATGCGACTTCCTACAGTTTATATTTTCATTCAAATTTGGAGAGAAGGCAATAATCAAGTAAATTGGAAGAGGAAAATAAGAACAGAGAGTATAAGTAGAAAAAGTAAGTACAAGTAGGGCAAAAATTTCGTTAATTTTGAAATAGATAAAAGATGAAAAAATAAATACGTGTGCTGTAACATTTTATATATATGAGAGGTGTCTCGAGGAGTCGAGAGTAAAACGAAGATGCGGTGGTAGTGGAGGAGAAGGAAGGAGAGACACGCGAGTGACACGATAAATCAGCGTTATCGTTCCTTCCATCGACATTAATCACTATAATGATCCTCGCGAGGCGCTGCTCATCCGCACGACAAGAATCCAAATGACGCTCTCATCGCAGTTTCCACGCGCGCACTCTACTCTTTCATCAATAAAGAGACACGTATATTATTTATATATACTACTTCATTTTTTTCCAAATGAGCGCGCTTGTGTATAAAAAAAGTTTTTTTTTTCAAAATCTGTCGCTTTTGCATCGTAAATACACTGTATTTTACGTATATATAAAAATTTAGCTTCCGTATGTTTGTGTTCAAAAAATGTGGAAACTGGACGATGGATTTATTTGAAATTTTTACAAGACATTGCATTTTAATAGAAGAATGTTTATATGTACTTTTTATTTCGAAATTGCAGTGGAAATGGGACATTTGAAAATATTTGATAAATGACTATATTTAAAATGTCATAACTTTTTAAATAATTGATATATTAACATAGTTCTAACGCTATTCTCTTTAGTTTGCAAAAATCTTTTAAAATCATTCTTAATAAAGTTGATTTCGTCAATTGAAAGTGAATTCGTCAACGAATTCATATTGAACAAGCCAAAAAATTGATTTTTGGATCAGTTTTTTCAATTTTTCGACACGAATTCCCGCATTGTGCCTCGAATAAGTAGCATTTTCGTTATCTACAGGAAATTTCCGATCAAATAAGGTTTTAAAATCGATAAAAAAAAATTCGAAAAATTTTGCGAATTTTTGAAGGTGTACCCCTTTCCATTTTTTCGAAAATCTTCAAGGAGTGATAACTTTTTGAAAAATTGATGAATTGACGGGATTCTTGCGCCATTCGCTTCGTTTTACGAAAATTTTGAAAAATAACTAATAATAAAATAATAATAAAGTCGATTCCGTCAAGAGAAAGAAAAGAAATCGCAAATTGAAATTTTCGAGGGTCTACGAGACCCCGTGCCGAAAAACGGACCCCAGTCAAAATTTACAAAATTAAAAACAACGTTTTTCATCGACTTCAAGAGCCTATTCGATCGGAAATTTCCTGCAGATGACGAAAATGCTACTTATTCCAGGCGAAACCCAAGAATTCATATTGATAAATTGGAAAAGGTGACTTTTCGATCAGTCTTTTCATTTTTCGTTATGAATTCTTGAATTCCGTCCCGAATAAGTACCATTTTCGTCATCTGCAGCAAATTTTCGATCAAATAAGATCTTGAAATCGAAAAAAAAAAATTCATAAAATTTTGAAAATTTTTGAAGGTATACCCCTTCCCATTTTATCAAAAAACATTCAAGGCGTCGTAACTTTTTGAAAAATTGATGAATTGACGTGATTCTTGCGCCATTCGCTTCGTTTTATGAAAATTTTGAAAAATCACTCCTAATAAAGTCGATTCCGTCAAGAGAAAGAAAAGAAATCGCAAATTGAAATTTTCGAGGGTCTACGAGACCCCGTGCCAAAAAACGGACCCCAGTCAAAATTTACAAAATTAAAAACAACGTTTTTCATCGACTTCAAGAGCCTATTTGATCGGAAATTCTCCGTAGATGACAAAAATGCTACTTATTCGAGACGAAATCCACGAATTCACAATAAATAATCCAAATACTCGATTTTAGATCACTATAACCTGCTAGTATGCTACTAACCTGCTGCTATATTTATTATCTGAACAAGATAAATATATATCCATGCTTAATAAAACTTTTTATTTAATAATAAGCAAGATATACTATATATTCGTACGTATATACATATAATATACAAATCTTCATATTTATATTTCACATACATATACCCCGAATTAATAAAAATAATAATTTATCGTACATGTGCGAATAATAATTGCATTTTGCTACACACGCCCTGGTCGCGTTCTAAATGGCGATTAATAAAAGAAAATAATAAACGATGAGTACGAGATACGAGATAAAAGAATTTATTGTTGGAATATCGAATTTTTAATCTCGCGTCGCGATTTCACCGCAGCAGCAGTCTCAACGTCGGCGTATATGCTGGTTGAAAAAAAAAGAAAAAAAATGAAAAAAAAATGGAAAAATGTGTATATAATATATAATATGCGAATCGATAATCCGGCGGCGCCCGGGAGCCAAGGGCGTGAATCTTCGCCGATCTTGTTTCATCGGGGCGGCGTGTCCCGCTCGCGTATTATTTATATTTATGCGCTATACGAATGACTCGCCTTGACCGTGTGATACGCGATCAAAATCTTTGGTTTTCTTTGTATATGCGCCCGATATTTTTCCTCCGCTAAATTATTCTACCGTTTTGACCAACTGTTACTCCGTCAACTGACTCGCCCCCGTGATAAAATACCCCGAGAAAAAAAAATTATAATATATATTCAGACATTTTCAGATATTATAATTATTTTTTCTCGGGTCTTGGAATATAATTTGCTGACTTAAGAATTAATTTCAATACTAAGGTAAATGTCGCAATTTCTCAATTTTCCCTTTCTCAAAGTTTCCTCACTTTATCTTTATTTAAAAAATATTCAAACGAAAAAATCTGTCTCTAATTCACATTTAAACTATAGTCTGATATTAAAAAAATTCAAAATTCATTCAATGTGTTAATTTTAAAGAATATTTCTAGTAAATAATTAATTGAAGGTTTAAATATGTAGAATGTCCCAATACTTGGACAGAAAATCAACGGCAGTATGTTAACCTTGCTCTTCACTTATCTACTCTTGACATTATTTTTTCGTATTTCATCTTGAATGTGGTTGCTATAAAAAAAATGGATTATTTTGGAATAAATTTACTTAAAAAAAAACTCTTCTGCAGTTTTAAAAAGCCAAATTTAGCTTAAAATATGGTCTTGAGTAGAGAAGTGAAGAGTATAGTTAACGTACTGCCAAAATCGACCCTGTCTCTAGGCTTGAGCGAGTTTTTTCCAATAAATTAATGTTATGAAAAAAATACAATTCTTCGTATAGGAAAAATAATCCATACGATTTTATTGATAAAAAAAATAATTGAAATATTAAAAATAATATTTAGCAAAAATTGTCCAACTATTGGGACGTTTACCTTATGTGAGACAGCATTGAGCGCGCGCGCTCGCGCGAATAACCTGCTCCGCTGGCCGGCGAGATAACCGAACGAATTCATTTGCTCCGCTTCCGGCAAAGCGATGTACGCTCCGCGCGTTCCCCGGCGCCACTTTCATTCTTCATCATCATCATTCTTATCATATATTTTATATATTTACCATTTATATATTTATATATTTATTATTATTTAAGGGGGTAGGCCACTCTAGAGATCGAAAAATAGGCTTTTTGGTGATTTTTTTTCAGAAATTCTATCCAAAATAAATTGAAATTACAAAAAAAAATGTTTGTCATACATATCAGTGACTATAAAATAATTTTTTTGATGCGATTTATTTCAAAATGACGCCTCTTTTTCAATAAATGTTAATAAATGAATTAATAAATAAATAAATTTAAAAATTTTAATGTTGATTGTTCAATCAACATTTTATTTTCATTTCATCAATCTGACATTAATTTCATTAATAGCGCGTCAATATAGTGTGCGTCGATCGCGGTGCATATATGCGCGATAAAAATAAGAAAAAAAGCACAACAAATAAATAATAAATTAAATAAATAAATAAATAATAAAATAATAAAAATAAAATAAGTAACAGCGAGTATAAATAAATGTAAGGGATGAGGCAGCAGCATCAGAATAAATGCGGGTGTGCGCCCGCGTATCACTTCTCTTAGATAAGAACACAAGTTTTATTATGTGCGTGTGTTGCGATGGCGCCAGCGAACTCGCTCTTTTATTTCATAGGCGCATCCGCGAACGATGAAATTCGCTCGCGATTTGTTTTTTATCCGGTTTTATGCCCGGTGATCGTTGGAATACGCGATATAGGATGCGGGGGGCGTGCGAGGCATGCACGAGACTCGTTTTATTCGGGTGGCGAGTTTTATTTTGCTCCCTCTCTCGATCTCTCTTATCAATGCACGCCGAGCGATGATTACCGGAATGCGAGCTTGCGCGACCGGGATATCGCCCACAATAACTCGAGTAGATGAAAATAATTTATATTTAATTTATATTTAATTTAATTTGTATTTAATTCAATTTATATTAAATTTAATTTATATTTTACTTAATTTATATTTAATTTAATTCAAATTCAATTGAATTTTTATTTAATTTAATCTTTATTTTATTTTATTTATATATAATTTAACTTATATTTTATTCAAAGATAAAATGAAAAATATGCACATCGTGAAAATGACATATTTCTTGAACAAAATTCTCAGCTTTCAGAAAAAATTATCAAATTTCAGGCAACACGGGCCGTACAGTGAAAAAATCGTCTTTTTTCACTTCAATTGAATTTTAAAGAGTCTTCTGTTGCGTATGACAAAAAATGAATATTTCCATGGAAAAGCTGTCAAATTTTCCTACCAAGAACTATTTTTTCCAATTTTTGGAAAAAAGTTTTCTACGTCAAAAAAATTGATAAAAAAGTTGGAAAAAGAATTTAAAAAAAAATTCGGAAAGTCATAATATGGCTGCATAATAAGGGCTGAAATTTTTACGAAAATTTTTTCTATAACTTTGTAACTCTTATAATTTTTTATATTAATTTTGTCTGCTGATGAGTATTGAGGTGAAATAGCGAAACGTTGAAAAAAAGAGTCGAATTATATATCAGAGAAGAAGAAGAAGAAGAAGACGAAGAAGAAGAAGAAGCTCGCGTGATCCTCGCGGATAACGGTAGATAAATTTGAACGTCGGTCCTCGCGGAATCTCGCTTATACACATAGAATATAGAGTATATGTATACGCACATATAATAAACCCACATATAATAAAAGTACGATATCTTATTAATTCTCGAGTCCTCTGCAATATATTTTTTTCGCTTTTTCTTATATGTTGATTCACGTATTTCAGAGAGTGATATCGGCATCAATGGCAAGTATAGCCATCAGACCAGACTATACGTGTACAATAAAATTAAAAAAGGGTGTTTTACTAAATAAATTTTTAAATTTAATTTCGAAATAAATGAAGCGATTAAAAACGTTTAATGTTATTTTTTTTAGTGGAGTTAAACGTTTAAAAAGGACATAAATATACTTGACAAACTCTTTAGAAGAGAATCGTTTTAATATACATATAAGTGTAATATATGTGTACATAAGAAGGATAATAAAAGAGGAATTCGCTCATCGTTATACACTTCAATTTTTTGTTTCATTTTTATTTCATTATTGCAACTAGTAGTATATTTTACTATTTTTATTTACTATTTATTTATGTTTATTTTATTATATTACTATATTATATTACTATTTCATTATTCTTTTTGTTATTTTTGTTGTTATTATAATTTGGTCCAGCTCTTATTCTCTTATATTCTTATTCCTCTCTTTCTCTTACTCTTATTCATTTCATTGTCTCGTAAAACCGCGGCATCTTTCTTTCATATGAAACTGGATCCACGACGCGGAATTGCTCCGCTGTCTCGCTCTACCACGTTCACGAATTGTGTATACGATTACAATTGTATATATACTATATATGTTTTTGTCTTTACTAAAAAATATATTATCACGATGGTATATATTAATATATTATTTTTATCGTCATTTAACCTATAATTTATAATTATAATATTACATAATATTATTGTAATAATTATAATAATTATAATTATAATTAAATAATTATATAATATACTTATATTATATGTATAATATATAATATAATATAATAATATATATTATAATATTATAATATAATAATAACATTATAAATTATAGATAAAATAACAAGAATATGATTATTATTGATAAATTTCATCAATGAGGTGGAATATAAAAAAAGAGCAATTTCTAATTGAATTTTGATAACTGATGATGTGGGAAAAATTGAGCGAGGAATAAATTGGGAATAAGTGAAAAATAGATTTCCGATAGAAAGAAAAATGGGTGAAATATTGGGATTGATGAGTGGAACGTATAACGCCGGTGCGGAGGAGCAACAAAATGGCAGTGGGTATCAGTCAATAGAGAGCACAATGGCGCACCTTGAAATTTGATACGAGCGGTGGAGACGGTGATATAGAGAGAGAGAGCAGCGAGGAGAACGATGGAAGAGGAGAGGATGAGAAAATTTATCAATTTTTAATCCTTTTAACGAGATTAATGAGGTTGTCCGTTTTGCTGTCAGAAATCCTCCCTCGAAAATATTTCAAACGAGATTCAACAATAACAAGAGCAGTCGAGTTATTATAAAAGTTTTATTAAAAAAAAACTTTAAAAAAGTGCATTTTTTGATAAAGAGTTTTTTTTTTTAAATTGCAAAATAATAAAATCTGGAGATTAAATATTTTGGCATCATCAGTATGATCATAATTTTCGATTGTATGACCTTGATTTGGCGAAAATCAGATATAAGAGCAATGAGTATAATAAAATGACGTAAAATATTGGTATATCCGCATTAAGGCATCCATATAATATTAATACGACGATAGGTCGCAATTAATTTGCTGAGAAACAACGATAATTCTCTCTCTCTCTCTCTCTCTCTCTCTCGAACTCCTCTCCACCCACACGCGAATATGGGAGACCTAGATTTTTTCATTTTTTAACCCCTGGAGTCTCGGACTAATTGATATATATGATTACTTCCATGGATGTTTTTTTTTTCAATACACATATATATATAGAATATAATAAATAATGGATAAATCGAAATTGATGATTCCATTATTTTTTAATGTTTGTTAAATTGTTTAAATATTGAAAAAATATTGCGCACATTGTCACGGATATAATTATGTTTCTTCATATTATAAAATATTTATTTATAAATGAATAAATAAATAAGTGTTAGAATATCCTTAGTTTTTTTTTCTCTGTTTTTATTCTCGGTATATCGGCAGCCAGAATGATGAAGAACCAACCAGGCCGACAAAGATGCCGCGACATGCGGGGGAACAGCAAGATCGTTTCCCCATACTCTCGCCCGTAAAAAAAAAAATCGAACTCATATGGACGACTTTTACATTTTTTAAATATAATATTGTATGTTTTTATACTGGCAAAGCTGAACAGTTAATTATTGTCTACATTTACTATTTTCTCCAAAATCGTATAAAAAGTCAGATAAAATATTGTTAGATAAAAGTTAGTCCAAAATAATACATTTTATAATCAAAGAGATATAGAAAAAAATTGAGGACAATGCGCTTTTTTTTTAAATTTGCCTTTTGTCCTTGCTTTGTCAGGATGGTACAAACACGTGGAGAAATTTGCACGAGAGGGAGAGAGATCTTTATAGGCGTGTAATCGCGATAAAAAGCGTCTCGGGGGTTTTAAAAAGATAGAGAGAGAAAAAAAAGAGGACAACGACCATATCGTGTATAAAGAAGAAGAAGAAGAAGAGGAAGAAGAAGAGGAAGAAAAAAGGATTAAAGTCCTTCCAGCGCCGTATCGAATATAATAAAAATTCACCCCGCGGTGTCTCATCCTCATCAACGCCGCCGTCGACGAACCACATTGAGCACGAAATCACTCGAACGATACATATCTCATATAAAATATACATATATACCCGAATAATGTGCACCAGATTCAATTTTCGTTCTCAGAAATTTTTTATCTACCAAAAAGTATATATATTACATATTATATACATTAATTTATAAGTATATATGTATATAATATAATATATTACATAATATAATATAATTTAATACAATTATAATATATAATATTATTATATTTATATAATTATATAATTATAATATAATATAATTATATAATATTATATAATATAAATATTATATATAATAATATAACTATATATATAATTATATAATATATTATATATATTATAAGTGTATATATATATAATTTTAGCCAAGAATCATCATAATTACGAAATAGTAAAAAAAAAACGAAAAATGAATATCTTATTCGGAAGATATCCAATGAATTTATTTCCGCTTCGGCAGGGTGTGGTAATCACAGTTAATATTCGTCTTTCAATGCGCGAGCGCGCGCACGTACCCGCGTTGTCATCGGATCGAGAAAACGTAGACTTCCGGCCGAAACACTTGGCTGGCTTGTTGTACCTGATGCAAGATTGAACAATCGTATCAAAAAATAAACGAATACCGAGCTGACCTGGTGAAAAAAAGAAAAAAAAAACTAGGCACATCTAAACGGTCGAGTGCGTGAAAGTATATTATTTTAAATCTACAAAAAAGCAGTGCTAAAAGTATAATATCGCAATATAATATATTAATATATATCGACGCAAAAGCTTTTATAAATTTTGTTTAAATGAGAGTAAAACAATATAGGTATATATTAATTATTTAATTTTTTTATTTCAATGTTTTTCTTCACGATTTAATTATATATTATAAATATATATTAAATATTATAATAAATATTTTGTTATATAGTATATAATAAATTTATTGTAATAACAAAAAATGATGAAGAAAAGCATTGAAATAAAATAATTGAATAATTAAATGTGGAGTTTGTGAATAAGAAGAGAAAAAGGAACGAAAAGGGGCATACTTTTTTGAGGGTGCTGTACATAAAACACGTTATTATAGGAGTGCCGTCACGGCGAGAGCATGGCACGAGCGACTCGATCGTCGTCGTCGTCGTCGTCGCGCCTCGAGAAAAAAAGCAGGTATCGGAGGAGAACGAGGATATGAGGTGGAGGAGGAAAAGGAGGCGGTGGTCGACGACGACGAGGACGAGGGAGAGGAATGATGGAGTGATATCGTTGGGGAATGAGGATAAAGGCGATTGCACGCTCGGTGAATCCACACGATGTGGCGCATCAGAGAATGAGAGAGAGAGAGGGGGACGCAGCTCGATGACAAAATAAAAAGAGCGAAGGAAGAAAAGCGAGAGAAGGCGAGCCGGATGACACGATGATTCGTCTCAGCACGTGCGTATATCGTCTATATATATACGCATTTATTTTACATATCTATATTATATTATGTCTAATATAATTATATGTATTTTTAAAAAATATTGTATGTTTTTTAAAAAATTTATATATGAATTGTGAATAATATGAATATAATATGAATTATATAGTGAATTTTGTTAATTCAACAATATCCTTTTTTCTTCGTGTACAAAAAACTATTTTTTTCCCAATTTTTATGAATTAGTTTTATACGAAAAAAGTTCAAATATTAAAGGTATTTAATTATTAAGAATTTATATTTTATTTTATTTTGAAAAAAGAAAAAAATATGCATATCGTGAAAATCACATGTTTCGTGGGAAAAAGTCTCAGCTTTCAGAAAACAATGTCATAATTGAACTGAAATAGGCCGCATCGTGAGAAAAATGGTTTTTTAAATTTTTAATTGAATTTTTAAGGGTTTTCTGTTGCGTATGATAAAAAAATTTTCATTGAAAAGCTGAGAAATTTTCCAACAAAAAAACTATTTTTTTCCAATTTTTATGAATAAGTTTTATAAGTCAAAAAAATTGATGAAAAAGTCGATAAAAAAATGTTTTCAAAAATTCAAAAAGTCATAACTTCAAACTGGCTGCATAATAAGGGTAAAAATTTTTAGGATATTTTTTTTTTACGTACAGAATGTATTCTCAATGTTAAAAAAAATCGAAGGGGGTCGACGCGTGAGCGAGGCTATATTTGGTGGAATCGCTCATATACGTATTAAAAAAAAATGTATTTTTAAAAAATATATATGTATTTTAAAAAAATATATATACATATCAAAAAAATTATTGTTGCTGTGTTCGATAAAATTTTCAAAAAGCAATAACGCATACAGAACTAATAATTTTATTTTTTTTCGAAGGGGGTTGAAAATGCATTTATGCACTTAAGAAAATGATAAAATAAAAAATAACAATGCCAAGTCCTGCAAGAGACTAAAATACAAAAATAATAATAACATTAATGATGATGAATATGAAAATAACAGGTGAATATACAATAATGTTACTTTTCGACGTAAAATATATTTAAAAAAAAATGAATAATGAAGTAAAAAAAGTAAGAAAGAGTGATGACGAGTGTGTACCTCGGTGGCTGGTCTGACTCGCAAGCCGTGCGCGACGACGAGGGTGTGTCGAGGAGAAGCCGGCGCGAAAGAGTCCTCGGTGGAAGTTTGCATTATTATATTATTCGGTGCAGGACGCGATAAAACATATCCTCTCTGGCTGATGCTCCGTTTATATTTTCTCGGTTATATAAATATATATATATATATATAGAAATCCACGGTTAACCTGCCCCGCGCGCGTCACGCCCACGCCTCGCCGACGCGGAGAGCTTCGCACGAGCTTATTGCACACTATATCTGGCCACGCATTTTATTATCTATAGTATAGGATGCACACGCGGCAATGCAAGATCGCACCGAGCGTAATTTGTTCCCTCTCCCCCGCGTCAAGAACGTTCAAAATCGAAAATGATGAAATTTTCAAAAATTTTACACAATATTAAGTAACGTGTCTAAAAGGTTGCGTACAAATTTTATCAGGAAGCTTCTCATTGAGATTTTAATTGTTATTTTTAATACTTGAATTCTTTTTTTTCTCAATAAAATGGATTATTATAGTATGGACTATAATAATCCATTTTATAGTATGGATTATTATAGTATGGACTATAATAATTCATTTTATTGTGAAAAAAAATTATACTATAAATATCGCTAATACCTCCCTTAACTAAATGTTAAAATCATCACTTGAATTTCTTGATAAAAAATTTTTTCAAAATTTCTACTGGTCTTCTTTGACATCATATTAACATCTCTGCAACATTTAAAGAGGCTTCACTACGTGATTAATGAGATATACATACATTTTTGTTAATTATCACTTTTAACATATAGGCACTTTTATGAATTGACTGTCAACAATTCATATCTCGATTACTAGATGGTGAAGCTTAATTAAATTTGGCATACATTTCGGCAAGACCTCAAAGAAGATTTGTGCAAATTTTAAAGAA
>JAPYYW010000933.1:0-61495 GCA_030522545.1 Cremastinae sp. A BG-2022a
AAAAATGCAATCTCTAAAAAATCCCTAACCAAATTATTTTCTCAGGTGCGTCGTTTGCGAGGTGCCCGCAAATGTTATCGCTGTTCACAGCCAGTCGCTGAACATTCCGGACTGTCCTAACGGATGGTCGGGACTCTGGATAGGTTACAGTTTCGCCATGGTAAGAAAACTTTATTAATTTTTATATTCATTCAAATTTAATTAAAATTTTTATCTTATTACCTTACCATAAAATAATTCGTCTAAATACGACTAAACTCTATAACGATTCTCATTGACGGTCAGTTATGGTTGACCAACCTGAAGATCACAATTGTCGAAAGAAAAATGATACTTGTTTTCTCCCAATTTTTGCACGTTTGAATAACAAAATATAAATCAACGAAATTTTAAGAAGAAATTCTCTATACAAATTTCGTCCAAAAATCGCGTCACACCTTTCTGACGAAAAATATCACGAATGGTTTTACGATGCCGATTGACGTCACAGAAAAGTTTTTTTTTATTGCACGAATGCTCAAAATTCTTATTTTTATTTGTTTAGCATACTGGAGCCGGTTCCCAGGGCGGCGGCCAATCGCTCTCGAGCACGGGCTCCTGCCTCGAAGATTTCCGGGCGACGCCGTTCATCGAGTGTAACGGCGCCAAGGGACACTGCCACTACTTTGCGAACGAATTCAGTTTCTGGATGGCGACGATAGAGGACAGACAACAGTTCCAGAAACCTGAGAAACAAACCTTGAAGGCTGGTGCCCTCAGGACACGAATTAGTCGCTGCCAAGTTTGTATAAAGAACACGTAAAAAATTGTAAACAATTTTATCTAGACATTAAAGGAAGATTATTAAAAAAGGACAATCGAGAAAAAGAAATATT
The DNA here is from genome assembly GCA_030522545.1 of Cremastinae sp. A BG-2022a. NCBI lineage: Eukaryota > Metazoa > Arthropoda > Insecta > Hymenoptera > Ichneumonidae > Cremastinae sp. A BG-2022a. The sequence continues at coordinate 876 of JAPYYW010000933.1, forward strand.
CGAGAAAAAATGTCACTCGGAAGAACATTGAAGAACTATATAAAAAATGCGAATTTACACAAAAAAAAATGAAAATAAAATTGAAACCTCGTTGATTGAAAGGTGACAAAGAAGATGAAACGATGAAAAAGAAATGTTCGTACGAGAATTCTATTTTTTAACGCGTATACCGGAAGCTTTTGTCGAAATATATTTTTTTTTCTAAACGCTTGATAATCACAAAACTTCAAGATTTCCGCCAGGATGAAAACGAAAACTGCGCACTTTGCATTTCTGCCAAAAGAGATTCCATCTTTTTCCACCCAAGTACTTTTTTTCCACGTTTTACTCTATCTCCAGATTCATCCGTACTTTTTTAATTCCTAATTTTTTTATCTCAATTCCCGAATAATAATACAAAAAGCCGAAGGAAAAAGATGAAGAAACTAAAATCCAAGTGCCTAGACATAACTACTTAGCATGTAAAAATAATATATAATTTATATCGTAAATTCGTAGCGAGTTAAGTTTTTATCATCGAACTACCACGGACACTGCCCATATCCAATATGGCACATTTACATATTGTATATTATTAATCCAAAACGACTTTTAGCCTGGTAATCGTGTGACACCAAATATTTAAATACATAGGTATTTTGCTACATAAGCCAATAAAATTATATACTATTGTATCGTGTTTATTACTCGAGAATTTTTCATTTATAACCTTCTCCATCCACATCCTTGCGAAAAAAAAGAATTTTAATCATCAAAAAAAAAGAAGATCGCGAAAAAAATTGCTGAAATTATTCCGGATTTTTATTCGTGATTCGAGAAATCCTTTTCGTATCCTAGTGATATATTCTATGTTCACGTGGCAATAAATAAATCAAGAAAAGGGGTAATGATTGAAGTGACGAAAATTGCTCGTGAATTTTTATTCGTTCCAAAGAATTTAAACTCGTGATTGAATAAAAAAATTTTAAATATAAACTTTTAGTCAAAAATTTCGAATTCGTTTGATTCTGATTTCCCGAAAATTCATGAACTGGAAGATCAGACAAGCAAATATTATTGCAAGTCTTTGAGAATGGGAAACAGGAGATGAGAGCTCGAATCACATTATAACTATTATTTGCTCGGCAGTTTCCGTCCTTCGGCGTCAACATCTCGAAACACGAGCGCACGCGTTCCCCTCCGCGAAATGTTTGCTCGACAGCGCGTAAGGATACTTTCGCACGATGCAAATCAGAATTCTAAAACTAAGAAAAAGACCTACGAAACAAAAAAAAACGTAAATAAACGAAGAAAAACAAAAATAAGCTGACTCAAGCGAATTGTGCAATTTGCAAAACACACGCAATAATTAATTATCCTTGAACGCGAGTATGTGGGAATAATTGTCGAGAACAGGCGACGATAATATTTTTCTAATCGCGACAAACAACGATGTTTTTTTTTGTAAATATTGGCACAGGATGAAAACAATATTAAATTGACAAGAGATTCGTGTCAAAAAAAAGTAACAGATAAATATTACTAATACGAGTAAAATTAATAAAAAAATTATATAAAATTCAGAAAATAAACCGTAAATGGATAAAAAATAAAAACTATGTTTTTAATGTGGGCAAAGTGAGAAGACACGTGTTGAAAATATTCCTTCGGATTATCCGCGAGCTCTCACCTGTACGCGTCGAGTAATTTCCCCACCATCGTTCAGACGTGCCTCCAGACATTCGCGTATCACAACTCGCCGCCAGACGAGCCTCGTTTCTTTTACGGGTGAGATTAAATCTGTTTTCCCCTCCCCGCACCTCGGCGCCAATCGAGAAATTTCTTCGATGACCTTCCGTAAAAACTTTAAATATCGTATTCTCATTTCCATTCGACTCGAGCCCCTCCAAGTGTTGTTAATTATTCCAAATTCTTGAATTTTTTGGACAAAATTTGAAATTCGTATGACTTTTTGAGGAAAATCAATATTGCCGAATGTAATTAATTAATAAAAGTTTCCCAGAATCGTCGGAAAGTCATTATGACGTTTAATTGGAAAGTAAATTTGAGAATCAATTGACCAATTGATGAGAACGATGAATTTAACAGAAAACAAATTCTTTTATCCCTACAAAAACATTTTATCCTTTAATCGTGTTACATTTTAATTATGCATCATATTCATTAAAATTACAATAACTAGATATTCATTCGATTAAATCTCAAGTATATAAATATAAAAAAGAATCGAGGAGGAGAAACATTGACATTTCGTAATTTTTCAATCTCTTTTATTTCCTCGTTTTTGAGAGTGAAGTGCACGTGCCCGTCGTATGGCAGGAGGCTCGATGCGAGTGTCGATAAATTGTGAATATGAGAACGCAAGTTTTTTCGACGTGGTGGGGCAGAAAAGCACGTGTCTCAGTTTGCATCTCGAAAACCACGAGATTTTCGCGTGCTTTTATGAGCTTTCGTTTTCTGGTTTCCTCACCGACCGAAAAATAAAAAAAAAGGGGTGTCGACGAAAACGAAATTCGCTGTGGCGTCGTCGAGAGCCGTGCCTCCGAATGACTGCGACGCCAGACTACGATCCGGAAAAACGACATTCCACATGAAATTCTAAGACCGAGTAAATGCCTCCCAATCTATATTTTTTCGTCTCTCACTTTTTTTTTTAAATAAAAAAAATTTATTTTACTTTTTATCTCTCTTTTTATTATTCTCTATCGAAACTAGCACTGTCCTCACTTTACCTCAATTCCACGATCGTTTCCAAATTTTGCATATTTTTGCATTCTCGCTCCACGAGTCTCGGCAGATGATGAAACGAACGAAATTCTCCTGCATGGAATTTTTTCGAGCTTACGCTACGAATTTATAAACTATTTTTTTTCTTACGACAATACTAAATTGATAAATGATCAGAATTCGTTTTGAAAAGTATTGAAATTTGATTTCTCATTTCGTATTGCAAAATAAAATGGGGAAAAAAACATTAAAATTTGTGAAAAACAAACAGAAAATGTTTATTAGATAAATTTCAAATGTTTACCTGCATTTGGATGATGGACGGTTCATGCCAAGATTCTTAAAATGCGTCTTAAGATTCCTAATTTCTTGTTTTCGTTGTTATTATTATACGAGGTCGTGTTTACGCATAATGGACAGACAGAGAGCTAAAGTATCCGGTATCTCAATTAATTATTAAAAGAAGGTGTGGAAACTGGCCGACCAATCGGAGAAGTCCTTTCGACCATCCTCCCGTTCTCGGTCTTGCCATTTGTAGTGATCGCCCATCCTGATCAAGGCTCAGTTATCGAAAAACGGGCCAGCAAAACGCCACGAACACTTTTTCCACGCTTATCAATTATTTTCTATCTTTTTTTTTCCTTCTCACCGTTTCATTTATTCACTTCGTCTCTTTTACAACTTTCTGTTACGCTCGAACGGTGAACTGGCTTCCCACGGATTCTAGAACTTTACCGACGAAAAGTGAACACGTTTTTCTGTCGTGATCAGCGAGAAAAGATTTTCCAACAATTTTTTCCAATTTTTCCAGCACTTTTCAATTTTTTTTTTTCGTTTTTGAACTCTTTTGTTTACATCATTTCGCGCGCCATGTCCAATGGACCGATCATCACCTCGCGTGAACAATGGAACGTCGGAGCTTCCGATATTGCGAGAAGAACTCACAATCCAATTAGATCGATCGTCGAAAATATCGTCGTTGAACCGAATCCTGACAAGCGAGTTATCGCTCTTTCCATCGGTGAGTTATTGCCAACTTATTACAATGAAATAAGAACAATACGCAATAAAATTTCACCCTAATTCACATATTTAAATCCTTTGAAATCGAATTTATTAAAATAAATTTTGTTAAAATCAATTCTTTTTAAATCGAGGATTATTATATTACGTTCAATTTTTAACACGATTGAATAATTTATAAAGCATATTATTGTTCGTATATCTGCGCTAATTGCTTATTGGATAATCGATGAACTTGTTGTGCATGATCGAACTAATTTGCACGTTTATTCGGAATCCCTTTCATTTAGCGCATAATTGCATGATAAATTTAAAATACGCGTTACGATTGGTTGTGTTTTATTGAAGGTGATCCTACGACATTTGGAAATTTGAAGCCTCCGAAGGAAATAATCGAGGCTGTTCAGGAGAGCGTTGCAACGCAGATGTACAACGGTTATGCACCGAGCACTGGTGAATATTGATAAAAATTTTACTGCCGAGCATGGAAAACTAAAAAAATATGCAAATGTTTTTTTTTCCAAAACGAAAATACAAAAAATATGGTTTGAATAATAGTAGCGATGACGATACGAAATTTTCAGGATTCGAGAAAGCTCGAGCGGCGGTGGCGAAATACAGTTCCGACGAGTTCGTAACGGTGGATCCAAAGGTAAGATTTCCGAGGACGATGAGAGATTTATAAATGTGTCTCGCGCTCTCGAGTGTCGAAAATAAGATAATTTTAATTCCCCGGACCACGAAAATTTAATTTTTTTCGGACTTTGCAGCTGGAAACGTCAGATATGTTTGGCGAACGAATTTAAAGAGATATTTAATATTTGTACAGGACGTAATACTGTGCAGCGGATGTTCATGCGCGCTTGATCTTTGCATAACTGCACTGGCCCGGGAGGGCCAGAACATTCTAATTCCGAGACCGGGTTTCTCAATTTATCGAACGCTCGCCGAGGGTCTTGGCATTAACGTGAAATCGTACAATCTCCTGGTATGCTAATTTTCTCGATTAACCTTCTCTATTAAAATTGTTGAAGAAAAAGAATCAATAATTTATCCAGATTCATCAAGCATTCATCGAAATAATTTTTCTGCGCACAATTTTTTTAAATATTCACTTCGTGCATCTCTTATCGTGTATTTCTTTTGGCCATAGCTCAATTCTTTGAGCATTTTATTTTCTCTTCGAATAAAAAAAAATGTTATTTCAGCCCGAATTAGGATGGCAGATAGATCTGGAGCATCTTCAGTCCCAGATAGACGATAGAACAGCTGCGATTGTGATAAACAACCCTTCGAATCCTTGCGGCTCAGTTTTCAGTCGTCAGCATATTCTAGACATTTTGGAGATCGCGGCACGTTTCCACGTTCCCATTATCGCGGATGAAATTTATGAGCACATGGTAAAATTCTAAATATCAAACGTTCAATGTAAAAGCTCCGAAATAAAAATCTTGAAAAAAAATCAATTTTTAAAATACACTATTGTGGCATTCAGATGTGATTTTTATTTTATTCATTTGTCCCTTCTGAATAGGTATTCCCTGGCAAAACGTACCACTCACTGGCGTCTCTATCGACCGAAGTTCCTATACTCTCGTGCAGCGGACTGACCAAGAGGTACGTGAGCTAAATCCCTGATTTCGTCTCTTCGACAAGAACCGTCCAAATTTTAGATCTTGTCCGAAAAAATGTCTAAACACGATTGCACTTTTTTCGCAGATTCTTAGTACCTGGCTGGAGAATGGGATGGATTATAATTCACGATCGTCAAGGCATTCTGGACAGAGAGGTATAACATACATTTTTTATGGACATACATATTTAGAGAAATATGTAAATTCAAAGGCTTGGAAAAATTTGCAGTATTTTTTGAATAGTTTTTTTTTAATTAGAAATAATTTTTTCAATTAATCAGTAAATTGATGTATTTTTTTCGTAGGTTAGAAAAGGTTTGACATGTCTCAGCCAAAGAATAATAGGAAGCAATACGATCGTACAAGGAGCTTTGCCATCCATTCTCGAAAAAACTCCACAGTCCTTTTACGACGACATTGTCCGAACTTTGCATGTAAGTATTATTCTATTTTTATGAATATACCAATATTTTATTAAATTTGAAATTAAATTTAAATCAAATATGTTTGATTGCCGATTTCATAATTCAATGAGGAAAAGAGATAATGATCGATTTTTTTTTCAGACCCACGCAAAATTATGTTACAGCCATTTGGTGAAAATTCCCGGATTGAAGCCAATAATGCCAGATGGAGCAATGTACATGATGGTAAGCTCTTCAATATTTCAAAGCCGAAAGTCATTGTATAATACGACAGTTGAACGAAAATTCTCATTATGATAATATTTTATTGATAAATTGACTTTCGTAGGTTTACATAGATTTGGAAAGCTTTCCGGAATTCAGAACCGAAGTTGAATTTGCACGGAAATTGCTCATGGAAGAATCAGTGTTTTGTCTGCCCGGCGAGGTAATTTGAAATTTTAATTCTCATTTTCGAACGCATTGGTTAGTTTAAATTTTGCTCTGCAATATCATGTTTATTCAACGATTGTTTCTAATTAATTGAAATTTCTTAAAATCTCTCAATATTCTTTCCTCAATAATTTGCACTAAAACTAAATTTTTTTCCTATCATTATTTTCAGTGCTTTGATCTCCCTTCGTATATGAGACTGGTAATAACGATCCCGATTGACATGCTGGAGGAAGCCTGTCAGAGGATTCAAGATTTTTGCGCGAAACATCATTCCAAAAATTCCCAGGAAATAATGAGAAATTCGCTAGAAATAGTCACGATCACTTACTGACGTTTCGAACGTTCTGAATTGATGGGATTATAAAACTGATTTGTAAATAATAGTCGTAATCGCTCTTAGCGAGAGGAAGATGAAAAATCGCGCTCGAGCGAAACATTTCATCTGAGACTGAAGGGAAAATAATCTCGTTGTACATATCGTTTCACAAATTACAAAATAATTGTGAGCAAAAAAATGTCAAATGCTTAATCTTCATGCAAAAAGTATGATTAAGTGTGTCACAAGCGATAATAATATGAAAAATATTTTATCTCGAATTGTTTTGTAAATTAAATCAATTGTAAACGTTTTTATCATCATCTTATTTTTAATATTATATGATAAAACGTGATATTTTGCTCTTGTTGACAATACTTTTTGTAAATGTAAATAAATATTTGTAAATTCTCAGAGCTTATACATTTTTTAATGGTGTCAGAGAGAAAAAATGTAAATGTTCGTTACGTATATTTAACGGCACTGATTTCCCTCATAATTCCAATATTTGCACAAAAGTGGAGAAGAATTATCGAGCTCACGGACCGAAAATGTGCGCGGATTCAAATTCAAATATGCACACAAGCGCATAAATGCATAATCGAACAAGGATGAAAGTTTGTCGTGACAAATAAGTTTACGCAGCTCCGAGTCGATTAATTAAATCGGGGAATGCTAATGAATACGCTTCGAAACGGTTTCACGGTTAGGCTGATTTTTGCCCATATGGCACACTACAGATTTTTCTCTCAATCGCGCGGAAAGAAAGCAATTTAGCTTCATTAACGATTTCTCGATCTGCAAATATTTAGCACGAAAATGAACTGTAATTTCATTAAATTATTACAACTCGACACAATAATATTATTACACAATAATAATATTAACACCGAAAATATCAAAATATAACAATATTTCAAAAAATTAAAAATATTTAATAAATTTGCAGAATGAACTGATTTGCGATTTTTATTCTATTCTCAATTTTTTCACTTTCGATAAATTTTTGAAGATGGCCATTGAACACGAAGAAATTTAAAAAAAACCCAGTAACCATTAATAAAAATTTTTTCTACCACCAAAAGACAGGAAAAAGATCTTTCGCTGTGCAATTTTCCCCAATCCCGAGTGCATAAAATGCAAATACGCGGAGGAGAGTAGTAGCGCGAGTAGTATTCAATTTCGCGCGGTACCGGGGGGTAATATTATCCATTTCTCGTAACCGGGCGTTTCCTGGGTCCGTTCCATTAAATTCACGCACGGAACGCGTTACGAAGTGTGCGAGTGCGCTTAATGCGTAATGATCCAGCGTGGTAGTGAATAACGACGTCGAAAATGCACCGACGAAATGCCGTTTTCGAGAATAGCCTAGTTCCAACCAGATATAATATAAAAGATCTCGAAAAAAGAAAAAAAAACAATTGAACAGGAGCTCAACCAGCGATTCATTATCGATGTCCCGAACATGCACAATTTTTTTCGTCCCCATATTTTTTTCGTCTCCCTTTAATTCGTAAAATATCTTTAAAGATATTTTAGCCATTCGTATTCCCAAGCCTTCGTCCGGTCCGCATTATTATTCTTGTTATTATCATTCTTGTTGTTATTATCATGTCAGGTCATGACAAAAGACCTGGTATGCATTATGCCCGGAATATGCAGTGCGTGTATTCAGAATTCTCTACTTTATTCTCCGAGGACACTGTATGTATATGAACGCTTGTACAACGTAGCCTGAGCGAATTTGCAAAATTCCACGCTCATGACTTCTAGCTTTTTGTTTTTAATGTTTTACTCTCTTTTTCAATATTTTTCATAAGCACTCGTATGTGCTCGAGTCGGTTGTCCTTTTTGTTTTCTAGAGGAAATAACAATACAATAATAATACAATAATCTTTTTCGCAATGACATTCTATATTAAATTTTTTTTCAAAAAGTATGTAAAGCGAGTGAATGAAGTAAAAAAAAAGTTAAAAAATAAAGGAAAAGTAAATAAAAAATTCGACTGCGCGATATTAAATTTTTCGTTCTGAAAAGTTTTACCGTTTAAAAATTTTTTTTTTCAAAAAGTATGTAGAACGTGAGTAAAGTGAAAATAAAAGTGAAAAAAAAGTAAATAAAAATTCAACTGCGCGTCGCGATGTTGTGTACGGGAGTCGAAAAAAACTGCGACTGTCGATGGTGCCGGCAAGTGCCATGTGTGTTTTTGTTTCGCCTTACGATCGGCATACGATTGTTATTAGCGCGAGGCGAAAAAGGGCGTCGCGGCGGAAGGGGTCGCGCGAGCCCGGATGTGCAAGACGGGACGGATATGAAACACGGCAGGTGAACGACGTGAGTTCGCTCAAACGTGAAACTTTTTTACTCACCCCCCAACGTTTAGAAATGTTTATTTTTAGGCGCACGTACGTTCGCGCATGACTTCGCATATGCATTCTACAAAAATGAAGTAAAAAATGAAAATTTCGTTTCATCTTTTCGTCATTTATTCTGCTATGCTTCACAATAAAAAATATTTGTCATTTTCAATAAGTAAATTAATACTTTTGCTCAGTCGATTTTTTCATTCAGCGATTTGGAAAAATTTATACTGTGAAAAATCTGGTGTTAAAATGGTGTTAATTTAACACTATTAATTTGATGTTGAAGGGCATGGTATTAATAGATGTGGTTTGATATGCTGTGTTTAATCAGTATAAATAATTAACACAGCGATATAAACATCATTTAGTATAGAAAATTAATAAAATAACACTATTGTTTCTAACATCATTCGGTGCGAATAAAAAAAAGATACAGATTGAGCAACTCAATAATATAAAGAATATTTTGGAATAATGTAAGTTTCGATTTGTTTGTAAGGTTTCATGCACATTAAATGCAACTTTGTTCGTAAAAAATTCCATGTTAACGAGTTCGTAAATAATTTTTTGTTTTTTTCTTTCTCCGAATGCAGAGATTTACCCTGATGTAGGGTAATTTACTATCTAGACTTGTTCTTCAAAAAAATTTTTTGTATACTCATTGTTTTAATAATTGATGTAACGTTGATATTGAGTAGCAAGTGTTCTGGCAATGCTTCAAAAATTTTTATATTTATATATCAATTCCTTGAAATAATTATCGTTCCTTTCAAACCTGATTAAGAGAAGATGCCCTCGAAGACCGATTTGCACAATGTTATTCGGATTATGGATCATAAAATAATATTCCAAGCTTCAGCCCAGGTACCTGCTACTAAATTTTTCTCGTTCATTCTCGTCCATTTATCGCCACTTAATATATTAGACTGCCAGAAACGTAAACAAAATTTGATTGCTGAAAACCTTGATTTTTAATCAAGATTTTTATCTATGATATTAGCAAGCAACACCGCTCAATGTCTTTTATCAAACATACCGGTGTTATTATTTTAAACCATTTCCTTTTATTCCACTCACACAATTTGGTTAACACCGCTAAATTTTTTACAGTATACGCATAAAACGAAACGATGATGAAAGTTTTAATTTGAAATTTAACTCGCCCGACGAAGTATTGAGGAACAAACGAAAGTCAAGAATAATATATTTGAAAAATCGTGAACGCGTTCTGTAATGCATTTCAAACACGTACACTCTCGATATTTCACGTCTGTCGACACGCGGCGCGCACTCGATATTGCGCAATAATAGCAAATACTATTTTCGTCGTGACAAAAGTGCCATCTTTTTATGACGGGAGGTACACTTACCCGAGTTTACGTTTGTAATGCATGTTCGAGTAAATAAGCCATTTTGCAGCACTCTTCTCGTAAAAAGGTAACTCATCTATGCATGTCGATTTATGAAGATGTTTGCAAAATTATGGCCCGACTAAACTCGTGCATCGATTTTTTGATATTACGAGCGACAACGCGACTGCTTTTTGACATATTTGCATTGATATTTTGCTGTTCTTCTGGGCGAATTCTTCATGCAATTTCGCATAATGCGCTATATTTCGATTAATTGATTAGAGTTTTAATCTCTTTTTTAATATTGGATACATCCGCACTGACATTTTTTAAAAGTATTTTCAAACAATATTATAAATTAGAAACACTAAACTATTCACATTTCGTATGATTGAATATTACACTGGAACTGACACTCAATTGAACTTGTCGAATCGCTGAGAAATGTTTTTGGTATCGAACTACCTGGCGAGACCCGACACGTCTTACTCCGACACTTTCTACCGGGCTACTGATTTCAAATTTTGTCATAAAACAAAACAATTAAGGCCTTAATGGGTTTTTCCACTCGACCTCGACCAATCACCATGGAAACAATAATGACCGAGGGATTAATGAACATTTGAAAATTTTTTTTTCCTCATTACGCTCGACGAATTTTCTCTCTTTTTTTTTAATGTTTACGATCCCCGAACTACTCAGGTACATTCGTCCAGGTACATTTGATATAAATAATAGCAAATTTTTGCAAGGCGAAATGAATGATTCAAACATCAAGGTCATTATTTCCAAAACAGCGCACGTTGTATTTTTGTTTTTTAATCAGAAGAGATTAGCCAAAAGTTTTAATGCGCTCCGCGCATACTGCGCTCTATTCCGATGAATGGATTAGAGGCCTCATGTCTTTTTAAATATAGGATTATAGAATATATATTTCGAGCTGCATGCGAAATAATCGATATAAATTTTTTATTACCTAAAAAACTAAAAACGAATTCCATATAAATCTTGTGTAATTTTTTTTAACTCCATGGAGATTTTTTAAACTGCATCAATTTTTTTATACGTAATAATATAAAAAGGAAATGAAAAGGTGGGTTTTTGTACAAAAATTCTAGAGGAAAGAGCCAAAAAGCGACTGCCACTCTTGGTTTTTCAAGTTTAAAAGGGCGAGCGAAATTCTCCATGAAAAATTCTTTTTCTCAAGCTCAGCTATTTTTTCAAACCGCGTCTCTGGCTGTGTAAATCAAAGTCTTCGAAGGGAGATACGCGCCGCCGAGGAAAGTTTCGCAAGGAGGTGGAAAAAAGCTGTATGGCAAATGTTCGATGTTTCAGACGGGCCCTTCTCCCTTCCTGCCTTTTTCTTGGCAAAACAGAGGAGCGCACGCCGAGGAGGCTCTGTCGTGTGTGTGTGACGGGGCGTGGAGGCTCGTGCGAAGCCCCCGGCTCGGGCTCTGGGCCAAGACGGCAATAACCTTCCCTTCTTTCCCCCCAGACACGCGCGTAACGCGAGCCTTCCTTGAATCGAGACTTCCTTTTTTTTTCATATTTCGACTTTTTTTTTCATTTTTCGTATCAATTTTATTTCTCTCTCTCTCTTCTTTTCTCACAATTTTACATCTCTTGTACCCTCTTTCTCTCTTTCTATTTTTCTTTTATTCCGTCTATTTATATTCCACCCCGGCTGTATATTTTCTTTTTATATTTTCTCTCTCTCTCTCTCTCGCTCGCTTTCATTGTAACTTCCTTCGTCTTGTCTTTCCTCCCCTTCCCACCTTTTCAAAATGTGTGCACACTCGGATAAGCTTTCCTATACGAACATGCAGTGATTGGCTACGAGGCGAAATGCACTTTCTCATATCTTTCGAAGATTTTTTACCGTCCCTCCTTTATATACTTTACTCCCTCATTTTTTTACATCCCCGTCGACGGCGGTGCAAAGTTTTTCACGATTTTTTCTCCAATCTGGACTTCGAGCGAAATACTGTCGCGAAAAATTTCGACGCTGAAGGAAAATTCGATTTTTCAGAAAAATTGAATTTTACATCGGTGCGAATTTCGGACTCTTCGAATCCCCGTTTCATTGCTCGGTCCGGAAAAAAATTACGTTTCGACAGATTGAATTTTGTTACTTCGCCAGAAAATATTTTTTTAAAATTCGATTGAAAAAAATGTATAGAAATTTTGCAAAAAAAAAACAAAACGTGATCTATTTCATAAATTATATGAATGAATTTCTATCTCCGCGCAGACTATAAAATAAATAAAGACAACGATGAAGAAAAATTCCACCAAGAATTTTTCAAATAAATTTTTTAATATATTCTTTTCTAAAGAACAATATCAAAAAATTAAGTTTTTTTTGCAATTAAAAAAATAATAATGATTATACAAAATTCATTAAAAAATTTGGTTAAATTCATAAGTGTAAAAAATAAAAAAAAAAGAATAAAAAAAAATTGATGAAAAAAGAAAATAAAAAGACCACAAAAAAAGTAGAAAGTGGAAAAAAAGAATAAGGGAAAAAGGATTCGAATAAATCCACGAGGCTGATTAGTTAACACTAAATAAACCGTGTATTCCGTCGTCGTTGTTGAACGGGGATGAAGAGCGCGCGGTGCGGTGAGAGCGAGCGAGTGGCCGAAATGGTGGGGTTGGTCGGGAGGTTTTGGCGCGTGCGTGGGAACGACGCGACGGTATCGCGCAGGGTGAGATCTGCGGCAGGGTCGACGACGGTTTCTCCGCGCAGGGTGGGTGGCTGGAACCTATATACGTCGACTTTGGGGGGAGTATGTGGCGAGAGGGGTGGAAAATAGTAGCCGTAGTAACCTGAGAGAGATACGAGAGGGAGAAAACCTGAGACGAGAACCGGAGGGGAAAAACGAGAGAGAAAGAGCGAATGACAGGGGAAAAGCGAGACAGAAGAAGTATTGCATATACAGTAATGCAAGTGTTGAAGAGCGAGAGAGAATAAACGACGAACGAAGCGAGCGAGCGAGAGAGAGAGAAAAAGTGCCGAGGGGGAAAAACGAGAGAGAAAAAGCTACATTGTATACGTAATGCAAGCGTAGAGTGCGAGAGAGATAAAACGATGTGGAAACGAGGATAGAAAAAGGAGAGCGAGAGAGAATAAGCGACGAAGTGAGCGAGACAGAGGGAAAAAGTGACGAGGGGGAAAAACGAGAGAGAGAGAATAAGAAGCTATATATATATAGTATGTAATGGAAAGGTTAGAGCGCGAGAGAGATAGAAGGAGAAAGGGGGACGCGAGTGGGAGAGAGAGGAAAGTCGATGAGGGGACGAAATAAGAGCGAGAGAAAAAGTAACGAGGGGAAAAGCGGAGCGATCGGCGAGGAGAGAGGGAGAGAGCGAGCGAGCGAGAGTTTGTTCGGAGCGGGGAGCCGGAGGGAGTTGGTACGGCAGATGGAACGGCCTCGACGGAGTTTTATCCAACGATCCGGGAGGCTCGTTTAGGTAGTGGTCCTCGCCCCACAGCCGCGACAACTCGAGAGCTCGCCGCTGCTCGCACCGAGGAACGTTCGGACCCGAAGCTCTCTCGCTCTCCCGTTTCTCGCTCCCTCGGCGGCCGGTCGTCGGGCGCGCGCGCGCGGAAACGGCGCGCGCTCTCGCGATATCTTCGCGCACACGACGAAGACGAACACCCCTTCCGCGTATCGACCGCACTATATTATTACGAGTTGTGAAAGCCGCGAGGCTCCCTCGCCGAAAATTTTGTCAAAGTCGCCACGAAATCGCGAGCGTATCGGGACGTTCGCCACGAATTTTTTCCTTTGCCGATCTTTACCCGGCTCCGTGCCAGTATCCGTCGCGGCTTTTTCCACTTTCTGTTTTCCCTCCCAGTTTCCGCCCTTCGCCCGCGACAGCGAGTTCCGACGAGGAACAAAAAAAAGCTTCCCGAGACGTCGCGCGGACAAAGTCGCGCGTGTTTCACGATTTTCGAGGGATTTTTCATACTTTGGCGAGTCGCTTCGATTATCCGGCTCGTCCGGACTCGACGTCGTTTCTGTATCGTCCAGCGAACTCCTTCGCCGAGGCGTGACTTCCGCGACAAGTGCGCGATGAAGTTCTCATTCTTCTTCCTGTTCCTCGGTGACGAGCGCTCAAATGTCTTGTAAACGCTCGCTCCCGGAGATCGAGGCTCGAGGATAAGGGACGACGATTGAGATAGTGCGATTACGAGGATTATACCTTTTCAGTTGGATAGAGACGGATTTTTCGCTCCGAGTTTCGCTTTCGAACGAGGGAAGCTGCGGCGGGCCTGGCTTCTCCGAGAGCCGGCTAGTTCGAGGTACGTTCCTTTCGACACTTTTTCACGTGTCATTTTTTATAAAAATTCGCTCAAAAAGTGACATTTACCTAAGCTTCAAAATCTTCATATCCTCGCTTTTTTCTTTTCCCACGAAAAGCAAACTTAGCCTCGCTCCTAAAAATTTTCCTCCGCATAGTTGAGGTCACAAATCTATTTATGAAACTTCCGGTCTCGTTTTCACGACAAAAAACTGCGAAATTATACGAAATCGGCATAAAAATAAACGCGATATTCGCCAGTGTTTTTTTGTTTCGTCTCGCGTCCTCGCGAGCGACGAAAAATTTCTGGTCCGCGGAGTCTCCGTATTTTCGGAGCATCTTTATTCGCGCAGCGTGCGCGACGAAACGTCACGAACGAGGGACTCAAAATCTTGACCGCGACTTCCACAATGACCTCCAGATGTTGACCCCTTTTATTTTGTTGCAAAAAAAAAAGTTGTGCAATTTTTTTTCCCCCGCGTCCTGTGCGGTCCGCGATCTTTGACCCGTCGCCCATCGAAAAGCTTCGGAGACGCGATGCGGCTATTTCGGGGCTGATCCAACGTTTCGCGTACGCACACACGCGCCCGCCAAAGATTTTTGTGACCGCGCCGGTTACTCGGCGCAATGCCAACGCGGGGTTACGAGATCAGCCTGGAATCTTACGTGCGTTTAATTAAAACGACAAAAAACAAATTATCAGAGCGAAAACTCGGACCGAGCCCTGATGCGGTTCTCGAAATATTAATTTTTATACTGGGGTGCATGCGAAAATCATGCAATGACAAATCGTGGCACGAATTTTGGAATATTATCAATATTATTTGGATGTTTTTTAATGGATATCTTGATAGAAATTATTGTTGCATTATTTTTATTTTAGCGTAAACATTCGTGATCTGATATTTCAAATATTGTTTATTTAAGATTCTTTTTTTATTAAATATATTTTTATATTTTGAAAGATGTACATGAATATAACAATTCTTGGACAAATTTTATCTCGGATGTATACCAAAAAATATATATCAAACCAAGACGAAATTCGTCGTTACCGCTCTATTCGTTATCTACAACGAAAATAAGAGAAAGAGCGCAGTTTGATTGTCATGCAAAGTTTGAACTGAATAAGTTTAAAAAGTAGCACGAAATAAATATGTATGAGGCTGAAAAATGGACCATTTCCAAAATACGGACGAAAAATTTGAAGGATCGTAAAAAATGCGCAAAAGACACACGAACGACCGATAAAAATCGAACGGGAAACTTTGAATGGTCAAAAAATTATAGATACGGAGTGAAATGGTGTCGAAAATTCGCGCACGGGAGTGAAAAAGAGCGAAAAAAAAGAATAGCACTCGAAAAAAAAAGAAGAGAGGAAGAGAGAGCGGAGAGAAAAAAGCGAGGAGTCAAGAGAAAGAGAGAGAGAGAGAATGAGCTAGGTTCGCGGGGTTGATTCCTCGTGGGGTTTCGCGGTGACAGCCCTCGTCGAAAAGCGAAGGAGGGCAATGGCGCGCGCGCGCGCGAGCGTGTCCCGTGCGCGAACGACGACGCCCGGCGTTTTCGCCCGCACAAACTCGCTCCACCGTCTCGCTCGCTCGTTCTCCTCCATCCACCCCGTGTCTCCCCCCCCCCCGGGGGTGAAAAGCGGACGCGTCTGCTTATACACGCCAGAAGGCGAAGCGGGCAGGTGCGCCTAGCTTTTTTTATACTGACACGTTTCGAAAAAAAAGCGAAATTCATGCACACCCTTTACGCCAAAATTTATCACGCGGAAATAACGTACATATATCTATCAGGAGGAAAATTCTCGTACGCGCTTTTTTTTATACAGATTCGCGCTCTCACAGCACCGAAATTTTATGCAAATCTCTCACGAATGTTCATTTCTTGATTTTTCATAAACGATTCTCCACAAGTGCACCTTTCTCTACTTTATTTTTATAATTTAATTACGTGTATACGAATTTTCTTAAAAGATTTTTCATGTCAATTTTAAGAATTTTTTGGTTCTGTTGTTTTTTGAGACATAAAACTTTTTTTTTTTAAATAAAATATACAAAAATTTTTTCTGAGGAATTTTTACGGTGAAACGTACGCGTTTGTTTTCCGGCCGCGCCTCCTGCGGCTGGCTTCTCGCACGGATGTCAGAGACACCGGAGACCGAGAGAGGAAATACGTCAGACCGGACGCGGCCCCCAAGCTCAAGGCAAAATCGATGTTGATATATACACACGTATTTTTGTCTCCTGCTCTCGATGCACGAACACTCGGCTCGTGCATCTGCGTATATCGGGTTACCTGACGCTCACCTCCTTTGACCGATCAGACACTTATTGACCCTGTTCTCCACGATCCGAACGTTGCCCCGATCGATTTTACTCGCTCTCGTGACTCAAAGCCAGACTTCGTAATAACTCGAATGTCAAATAATTGATGACTTTCGGAATTAGATATGGACAGTTTTTTATAGATGAAATATTTTCGATTTTGTACACTCGACGATATTCATCTTATTCCATAGTTCTGGAAAGGTATATAGATTAAAATTGATGGACTTTGAATTGAAATATAAAAAAAATTTATAAATCTTTATTTACTTTTTCATTTACCAATTCGTACTTTTTCTTTGGTTTCTCGAAAAGGCAATAGCAGAGTATCGACCAGGAAACGAGTGAACATTTATTGGAGGTTTTTTTCTCTAGAGTTAAATGTGCTTTCTTATATAGATGTGGAATTTTACCGTGATTTTATTTTTTTAACTTATTTTCCTAGAGGTTCCCTTATCAGCATTCCATTTATAGATTTTTTATGACCTTCGACCTCCGTACCCTGTTTATCGCTAGGATTTTATTTCCCCGTCGAGCGGCTTGTCGTGGAATTTAATTCAATACCGAGAATTCACCTGGCTCGTGGCATCGATCGAAATTATGACGGATTGCCGACTTATCAGGACCGAGATTTTGACGTGTCAACACTTTCCAACGTCAATACGAGAAACAATATATTTTTTCAAATAAACGTTAACAATATACACGAGTAAATCAATAAAATTCATTAATAAAAGTAACAAAAAATAGAAGTACAAATAGAGTAACTCGGAAAAAGACAGTTTTGAGAGTTCAGAGAGCAATATATAGCAGACTCTGCTGGTGAATTACCACTTTATTTTACGTTTCATTTTCTCTTCATCAAAGACTCTCCCTGGTCGATCAGACGAAGAGAAAAACAGACCCGGGGATGTTTCGATTCAAATTGTTTCTCGCAAGAGGCGAACGGGGTCAAATGTTGAAAGGATTCGAGCTGGCGTGCGGCATATTTCGATCGTGAAGTGTAGAGACTTCGTGGAAAAAGATCTCGGACACTAAGGGTTGGAAGTGCCACTGGAGTGAGCTCTTATTGATTTTTCTCGAATATTTTCTCTCTTTCTTTCGTTTTTTTTCCTTCGCTCCTTTTTTCCTCATTTTTCCCTCATTTCTTTCTCTCTCACTCGTTCTCGCCCTGCTCTCTCGCTCTATAGAAATTTTTTCCTCGGCAGTCACGGCTGAGAAGAAAAAAGTTTCACGACTCCTGATTAGTTTTTACTTCGATGAACACATTCGAATGGATCTCTCTATTGCTAACAAAATCAAGCCTCCAACTTTTCAAACATAATCGTCGACCCCTTTGTTCAGGCTTCACCTTTTTTCCCTTCAATTTTGTACTTATCAAGCATTTATATCTCACTCTTGCCTACATTCGTTCAAAAAAAAAATCTCTCTTCAAAACACAATTGAAACAATATTGTATATGAATTTTTAAAAAATACATTCTTTAAGATCTTTTTTTGAAATATTTTGAGAATGATTCTTCTAATATTTATAAAGTAAACAGTGTGTGGAAGTCACAAAGAAAAGTTAAGCAAAAATCTGAAATTGGTTTTGAAAATATTATTTCCCTGTTCAAAGATCGTAAAAGAACCTTTTCGATGAAAAAGCGATGAAAACGTAAAAAAGCGCTCGGTGAAGTGAAAAAAAGGGGCATCTGGATTTAATTGAGACACATGCACCGATATTCCCATTTCATCTCGTGCATTGACTCGGTGAAAAAAAAAGTAAAAAAAAAACAACTAAAATACCGAAAAATAGTAAAAATTCTGGATGGCAAAGTCGAATAAAGATCTCAAAATATTTCACTACACGAGATTCGCGAGGTCGTGTACTCTCGACCTTTTCGCGTCGAAGCTACGGTTTATACTCCAGGGGGGTTGAAAACGGGAGAAGAGGGCTGGGAGTGAAAGATGGCTGCTCGTAGATAAATTTAAGTTGAATCGATACTATACGACTTCTCTCTCTCTCTCTTTCTATCCCTTTCCTCCTCTCCTGTCATCCAATTGCGACGAAAATTTACTCGATTCATTATTTATTTATGGAGATCGCTGCATTAATCATTTCAACCGCGCTCTTATTTTTTTACGATTCAACTTGGCACGACGTGCTCGCCACGTCGTATTCGTGCAATATTGTCATGGAAAATGACATTGAGATAGAGCCTGCAAGGAAAACGAGAGAAAATGACGAAGGGAGTAAGATTATGTATGAGAGGAATATAAAGAGAGAGAGATAGAGAGATGTAGTAGATATGGAGCGAGAATGAAAGGGAAGGAGGAGAAATTCTATCGTAGATTCGAGTAGTCGCGAAATCGATTTTCGCTCACCGGAATAATTGAAACTCTAGACGCGTCGAGGTTCGTTGGCATCGGGGTAATACGTGTGCGCTTATATAGAACGCTTTGGGTCATTCTGGAGCTCGTGCAACTCGAGAGAACGAGCTGAGAGAGAGAGAGAGAGAGGGAAGTCGATCCATATCTTTGTCGCGCACACTGACGCGTTCGAGCGCACGTATTTCCGCGAAGCATACACAGGGCATCGCAGAATTCAGCTTCAATAATGAAGAAAGCAGATTCCCTGGAAAATTCTGGGACGAAAAGTACTTGGACGTTTTACGATTCGAGCCAGCGTTCAGAAGTTATCGGCGAACGGAGCGCGGCCAATCGGCGAACGCCGCGTGGCGATGGTCACGTGATTCATACGTTTCGGGATTGGCTCACGTTCGACGCTTCATAACTCCTCTCTGGTGCATCGGATTGAAAAGTGTTTCAAAACTTTTCGTCGTGAATTTTTCGTGAAAACGTGGTTATTAGGATTTGAATGTCGAATTTTTAGACACCCGGTATGTGCTTGGTTTTCCTATGTACGAAACGTTACATAATCGCCCGCGGTTTCCGTTCCAGGGCTTGTCATATCCTATGAACCTTCTCTTTTTCACTCTCTTTCTCTCTCACTCGCTTTATCAATCATTTTCCAGTAAAAAAAAAACTTGTTCTCAACACGTGTCACCGACGGGCGTGAAAAAAAGCTATATACAGGAAAGAAGAAACAAGAAATCATTGAATTTTGACCGAACGTCAAACGAATGAACGTCCATCAACTCGCGAATCCGTGTTTCCGTGCGCTGTGGAATTAAAAAAAATCTCGGCGCGGATTGGGTTATTCCGATTTCAATCGAATGTTCGAGTTCCCTGCGCAAGGGATTAATTCTCAAAAAGGATATTTTTCATTTACAAAAAAGGTTTCGAGCTCTGAAAAAAAAACGTGTTCGAACCGAATATGATTTTTATTCTCTTTTTCGGACGATATATGGAACTACAAAAAAGCTTTTCCAGACGAGAAATTAATTTTCTGCCAATTTGGCAACGTTTCGGAGAGAATTAACGAAACGAGGAATGGATATAAATGCGCTGCTTGTTATTTTCGCCAAACGAAGCGAGTTTTCATTGATTGGACAAAAACTAACCTTATTTTCTCGTGACGCTTATATGATTTCAAATTTATGTCCTTTTAGGAACACATCGCGAAGTTTCAACTCACATTTACGATTCAGGAATGATAAATTCGTCTTGTGACCGACAATCGTAAAATAAAACGATCCTGGTCGTTTCATTGGAACATTTGTAACGCGTGTACTCCAAAACCACAATTAAATGATTAATTGGCAAACTAAGAGAATTTTGTCGATATTGTAATACCGAAATATTAATTTAACATATTTTTAAAAATATAAAGAATATCTTTGTGAAAACATTCATTTGAAACATTTTTGTTTTTCATAAAATAAATAAAAATGTTATTTGTGAAGAAAACAAAGAATTTTTGTAAGTAAATAAATCTCTGGGAAGCTTCATTTCGGGAACCGAAGGAAAAAGGGCGGAACAAGGGAAACATGGAAAGAATAACGTTTGAGGAAAACGAAATGAGGGAGCGAGCGGAGAACGAAATCGTGGCCTTTGACACGAGCGTGTGCACACTTGTATTTATGGGTATATTTATTTAATTTCTGTTCTATTCTACGGCTTTGTAAGGGAAATAAAGGTTCGCCGAACAAGGATATCCGTCGGACCGAGAAAGACGACGAGGAGAGTTCGGAGGGACGGACGAGACACGGGTGGCGTGCACGTGTCCGGATCCGAAATTTCTCGGCCGAATTCGCATCGTTCGAACAGAACGAGAACAAAATTTTCATCCAGAAACAATTCCATAGTCGAAAAAAGCAAAAAAAAATTATTTCTTTACATTTTTTCCACGTGTGCCGAATTTTTCATTTTTAGAATAATTTATTTGATTATTTTTTATTATTTTATTATTTATTATCGTTGTGACAAAATCTTCATTTAAGACGTGAATTTACGTCGTAAAATGTTTTTCGAGTGAAAAAGTGGAAAAATTTCGTTCCCGGTAGATTTTTAGGAAGCTTTGGTTTGTTTCCTTTTCTTTATTTATTTTATTCGTTGCCATAGTCGTTTCTCGGGTCTAGGAAGAGGAATAAGTGCGGTGAGAGCCAGACGTCGTATTTTTCCCCACGAAGGGGAAGCCTGGTCCCGAGCCAGGCTCTTTAGCATTTGCAGTGTCCTCTCGCTCTCTTCCCCGAGGAAAGCGCGAGAGACGTCGGTGTGCGGAGAAGATGCCGTAATGGCGGAACAGATCGATTCTCTTGCGGCTAAATTCTCGCTGCTCCTGTCCCTTATTTTCCTGAAAAATCACGCTGTTCCTCTCACCGACGATCTCGCACAATCAGGACTCATTCAGAAACGTTTCCTGGGAGATTTCGGATCATTAGAGGGACGAGCAAATGACTCTTCTCCCCTGACGAATAAAAATAAAGAATCGTCAAAATGCCTTCTTCGTGTTTTTCGGAAATTTTCTTGCCATTCTTTATCCTCGACGGTATACACGATGAATAATCGTTCGTCCCGACGACTCAATGATTCGGGACAAAGTGCGCATCAGCAGGAGGAACATCGGGGGAGAACAGTGTGTGGTCAATGAACGATGACAATCGTATACATTTTCAAAATTCTCCCGCTGTCAAAATTTCACAGAGGGGACAAACATTTAAAAAATCGTAAAAAATCATTCCGATGAAAAATGAACACCTAAATTTTCAATTCAATTGTAATATTTTTGTTTGTAAAAGAAAATAATAATAAGCCTTAAGGGGAAATAAAAAGATAAAGGAGAAATAAAATGTTTCCCTTGGGTTTTAATCACTGAGCAAATATTGGAAAGCGATTCGAGAGTTCGCTCTTTGTGTGCACTTTGTCTCGATGCTTCTCGCAGATTCCGTACAAAAGCGTTTCAAGTGCCAATACTCAAAAGAAAGGGAAGTAACGGCAAAAGACGGAGTTCCAGAGAAATAAACACAGAAGTCTTTTCCACCTTGACAAGAATTTCGTTACACTTTTTGTTACGTTTGGTATTTTGTTTGTGTATACGCTTCTCCTCCTTTTACCCCTTTTTATACGTCACTCGTTCTCCTTATTTTTATTTTTCAGATCGTCAGGAATTCTGAAGGGATTACGCGACATTTTTTCGTCGCGAAAAAGTTTTCCTTCTGTCTTTTGCCTTGGCTCGTCCCTCTCTCTCTCTCTCCTCGTTCTTTTTCTCGCAATTTCCTTTTCTCTCTCCATCTCTCACTCGCTCGAGGAAAAAGACACTTTTCTTGCAGGACAAAGTTACTTGGCGTTACCGAGGAGTTAACGTCGGGACGACGTTCCCTCCTTTCTGCATTAGACTCAAGCCAGCAGACATTTTCCTCCTTGGCCCCCTATCTGGCAGCGGTTCTCGGTTTTCGCGATCGCTATACGTATAGAGAGAGTCTGCTGGGAGTGACGAGCTTCGAGACTCCGACTCTTCGGCAATGCTATCCAAACCTTTCTCCCTCCCCTTTATCTCTTCTTCGTTTTCTTCGCTCTCTCTCTCTCAATTTTCTTCAGTCCCTTTCTTCATATTTTCACTTGATTTTCCTCACTTTTCGTCTCTATATTTCTCTACCTGTTTTTTTTTTCTGTACTCGATTATTTTTACTCCTAATTTTTCTTCTGCACTTGCTCGCCCTCTGATTTTTTTTCTCATACCTTTGTCTCTTCGTCTTTGAGCGATTCCCCGCGCACACTCTTCGGAATTTCCGCGATCCTGAAGCAGCTTTATTCCCGCGAGAATTCCTCATTGTACCTCGTCTCAAGATTTGCTCAAGGCTCGCTTTCTCTCCTCTTTCACTTACCCTGGAAGTCGGAAAATACTTCTTTTTTTTCTCGGGCTCCCTTTGTACTCGGATTCTTTCATCTCGTGTTACTTCACTCGTTACGTGATATAAAAGACCCAATTATCTTGAAATTATTTGCCAAATTCGTTCGAATTGACCGATGGGGAATTTTTCCCTTAATTTGCCATTTGCAAAATTTTCTCGAATTTTTTTTTTTTTACTCGGACCATAATTAGCCCAATTGGATGTTGAATTTTCGTCCCCAATTTCGAAGGAAAATCGATACGAAATTGTGAAAACGTCACACAATTTGTAAGTAAAGAAGAAAAATTGGTGGGCGTAATTATATTGCGAAAAAAGCGATAAGAGGAAAAATATTCGAGTGACAGAGTCTTATCGTAAAATTGCAAGTCACGAATATATAATTCCAATGTACGGATAAGGTCGAACGGGATGATGTCTTAATAATTGAGAGTGCACACCTTCGTGATAAGAGGGAAAACGGGAAAGGCCTCGAGCGAGAGAATGTGAGCGAGGGGAGGAAAGAGAGGAATTTCGAGCGTGACCCGAGCAATTGTCACGAGATCGTGCAACTCGATGGAATGGGACGCTAGCGTAATCACGACCATTTCGAATGAATCGACAGTAAGACCATAATGGGAGAAAATTTGAGAACAGATGAAAATTAGAAAAATAACTGGAAGAACGTTCGCAATAAAAGAAAAAAAATTATTACATTCGATGAAATATAACAAAAAATAAACTTATTTCTTTGTGAAGCCATATGAAGCAAATATTATTTAGTTAAATAAACATACGTGTATCAGTATTGAATAAATAAATAAAATGAGCAAGTAATTATGAAAAATTCGAATAAAGTTAAAATTGAATAAAAAATAAATCAAAGAATGAAGTTCGATAAAAAGGTAACAGTTTCTTGACAAAATTTTATCCAGTAATTTTTCTTAAACATTACACTTAACGAGCTCTCTCGACGTCGTCGCTGATGAAGAAAGTGTCCCCCGAGTTGGCCGTTTACATATTCAACGAACCATTATGAACTTGGCCCGAGCCATATGGTGTCGATTCTATGCAGAGCGTGAAAGGGTCCAGAGAGGAAGAGACCGAGAGAGAAGACGTGAGAGGAAAAGGTCAGAGGGAGAGAGATGATGAACGAGGCAAGACACGAGAGGGAGAGGACAAAAGGGAGGAAAGGAGAAGGACAGAGAGTGAGGAAGGAAAGAGAGAGAAGGAACGTTTCTCAGAGAAAAAAAAAATTAAAACTATATAAAAAATACCTAGCAAACACATCAGAAAGAATATTTTTATAACTGATATGTATATATCAGTAACGAAAATTAACCTAACTGTGTTTGCTGGGTAACTTTTTTACAATTATTGAGAATGTTGAAAATATGCAATAATATTTATATGAATAATAATAATAATGTAAATAAAATATTTTTTATACGTATAAATTATTGAATTTATCGTATTCTTTTATATGCCAGGAAGAAATAACTTTCGATCGAGCTTTCGAATCGCTGCGAAATTTTCACACGACGTTCAGGGGATGTAATTTGATGATAATTAAAAAAATTTCTATTATTTTTCATTCGTTTCGATTTTAGATATCTTTTAAAAAGAAATAAAAATGGGTTTTAGAAGAATTTAAAGAAGAAGGAGAAAATTAGAAAAGGTCGGACGCAAACAAAGGCAAGAGAGGGAATTATGAACGCGTATACATTCTCCCTCGTAAATATAGACGCACTTTTACGTACACATGCACGCGTATAAATATGAAAAAGTAGCGAATACGTATATATAGGTGGCTCTCGTCTTGTTCCTTGGCCAGCTTTGTGCCCGGCCCTCAGTCATGCAAAGTCCTTCATCTCCTCGCCCGCCGGAGAGTTTCGCGATTACAAGGAGGCTCTTTTGTTCCCGAGGGCCTCGCACGACCTTACTCCCCTTCTTTGCTCCCCCTCCGCCCATTTTTCGTGCTCACTCCCTCGATTTTAATCTAAAGGTGCAATCTCGCCCTTTTGAGCTCTCTTTACCGAACTCTCCCAGTCAATAAAACAACGCATTCCCCATAAACATCCTCAAGAAATTTGCGGGAGAATGCACTCTGGAGAAAAACAAAATGACGAAAAGAAAATGTTCACATTTGAAAAAAAAATAACCATAATAACCAACCCAAAAATCCGTAAACCCCGTGTAAAAAAAGCTAAAATAACATTCTAAAAATAGAGGACGACAAAAATCGTGTATATAAAAATTGCATTCCCATAAGAATGATGTGCTAAAATAGCATCCGAAAATTTTTAAAAGTTTATGAGGCCTCCAGCCTTCGGAGCGATAAAAATCGGCGAAAGGATTCCGCAATAACATCGCAACGAGCCTGTAACGATATTACGACGTCAGCGGGGGAAAAATAAGAATAAATAAAAAAGTATAACAGTCTAGTTCCGGTAATAAAGGTTAGTAATGGCTGTAAGTGCAAGACTGCAGTTCATCTTACTGTAGTAAAGTCCGTCGTACACCCGCCGCCGGCTCCGTAAATACGTATTTACTGCGTGTACGAGAGGTGTGCGCGAGTGTGAGTGTGTGCACGTTGGTAAGAGAGGTCGTTGGGGTGGCTGGAACTATCGATTGACGCGGGGGCTTCGCAGCAAGGGTCGAACAGATCCCAGAGCATAAAACGCATATCGAGTGTCCGAAAAGTTCGTGTCGGAAATACGAAAAATATATAGATCCGTGACGAAATTCCGAAGCAAGTATTTCAGGGTTTTTATAGAAGCGAAAATCCGTTCAGTAGTTACGGACGGTTCGTGTTCAGCCAATCGCAAATCGCCACGTGGCAATAATGGGCTGACGTCCCAATGGCTCGCGTTCGATCGTCGACTTCTCCCGATTCGTTATATATATTTTTTTGTCCGATGAAAAAATAAAATGCACGAATATACCTTCGGCCTCGAAGTTCTGATAAAAATTTCAGTTCCTCTATTTTAACGACGAATTTTTTGGACACCCCGAATACATTTTTCGTGAGGACACTCGATGCCAAGCAGCGACTCCGGAGCCCTGCGCCACTCTCGCCTCTTGGCTTTTTCTCTCGACGCCCCGGCAGGCGTTTTCTTCATCCCCCAAAATTGCTACCCCCCGTGCGTTCATCTCGCATTCGCACTCTTTGCACTCGAACCATTACGCTTTTATGAGATTTTTTTTTTTTTTCATCGAGACGAAAGTCTTGACGCTTTTGTACGGATTATCGCGTTTCATCTCTGGTTTTTTGACAGGATCAATTTTTTTTTGCCTTTCGAGATACACGATTCAGTGACATGACGAACATTAATAATTATCATTTTTTTCAATTTTATTCTTGTTCATTCGTCGAATATGCATTTTAAACATGAACATTATGAAACAAAAATTTTTTTTTATGGAGCTCAAATATATTTTTCTACGTGTATTTTTATTTATTTTTATTCGCAAATCACACGATTCGTTGAGATATTTCGCAAGGATGGCGTTTCATCTTGCACGCTCGAATTTTTACCCTCGTCTCGATGTGTTCTCTCCCTCGTCGGGAGAGTCTGTGAGAGACCGCGATGAGGGGCGAGCGCCGTAGGGTGACACCGCGGGGGTTCCCTTGGCGCACGTATTTCCGTCTCTCTTCTCACCGGAGCCGAAAATAAGAGTGGAAAAAATCCGGAGACTCCCTCTATTCCTTACATCTCATATAAAGGACGAAAAAATAAGAAGACCGAATAACGAGCCTGCTTCAAACTCACGAGACATAAAAAATATTTCGCGTGGAAGAAAAATGTACACTGTAAAAAATTTCGCGATGTTAACCAAAAATTGTGTGAGTGGTAAAATGAAATGGTGTTAAATAATAACACCGGTGTGTTTGGTAAAAAATGTTGAGCGGTGTTACTTGCTGATTTCACGAGTTTAAAAATCGATATTTTCAGCAACAGTAATGGGCAGAGCTCGATACTTTCTTGAAAAATGAAAATTTTTCAGTGCACTGAGAAAAAATTTTTGTTGAATCAACAAAATTTCAGTTGATTAAACCAAAATTTTGTTGAATCAACAAAATTTCAGTTGATTAAACCAAAATTTTGGTGAATCAACAACATTTCAGTTGATTAAACCAAAATTTTGTTGAATCAACAAAATTTCACAAAATTTCTTTCAGTGTGGCATACCAAAACATCATTTTATGACCCATAATTCGAATATCATTAAATAATAATCGGTCCTCGAGGGCATCTTTCGTTAATCAGGATTAAGGGGAAGCATAATTATTTCAAGGAACTGATTATTCTCGAAAAAAATTTGCTCTGGTCCCTTTTGGCTATTTTTAATAATGTTTCTTTTCAATTAAATTTTTTACTCGTTCGAGTTTCGACAAACTGACAAATTTCATATTCATGCTTTCTTAATTTAATTTCCGATCTGAATTTGAATTTAATCTAATGTTTTCTCTTTCCTGTTTATTGATATTATAAGATTATGAAAATTGGCCGGAAGGAGGTGAAATCGACCGAGTAAGAAATATAAAAGACCGCGGTCGACATTTGACGTGAAAAGAGATTTTTTTTTTCATATTTTAT
Source organism: Cremastinae sp. A BG-2022a (assembly GCA_030522545.1). Lineage (NCBI taxonomy): Eukaryota > Metazoa > Arthropoda > Insecta > Hymenoptera > Ichneumonidae > Cremastinae sp. A BG-2022a. Next base: position 28,661 of record JAPYYW010000933.1, read on the forward strand.
CAGGAATTCTCCTCTTTTAAATCCAGATGTGGTAAAGTATTCTTTCTATTTTTTTCAATATTCCAAAGATATGTTTTTACTTTTTTTCATATTACTTATTATTTTTTTTAATATAGAAAGAAAATGTTTTACAGTTTTGTGTATATTTTATAATGAAGTCTATCTTTTTTTTTTTAATTCAGAAAAAGTAAAATATTTTCCATTTTTTTCAATGTTCCATAAACGCTGAATAATCGTCCAGAAAATAATGATGTCGGGTTCATTTTGAAAGCAATACCAATAAATATTGGTGCGTGCAGTGGAGGTTTTCAGAGAAATGTATTCCTTCGCTGGCAATTATCGGTAGGTCGAGATTGGACGATCGATTACCGATAAACGCAGAGTATCCGCGCGGTCAACCGGGATAAATTCGCTCCCTGCGGCGTTTCTCCCGCGAAACTGAGGAAAGTTATCGTTCGATTATCTCTTCTCTGACCCGAGTATCCAGAGAATCGCTTGTTGACGATGCGTTACATCAAGCGAGATTATGTTCGATCCTGATGGTTCCTCCTCCCGGGCGAGCCTCTTTCCCCTGGAGCGGCGTTAATGACTTCATCTCGTTCCGGCTATTAAAAAGTCCGCCGTAAAAGAGAAGAATTCTGACGGACTCGAGAGTTTCAATTTTTTTTTATTCGCCAATTAAGTTGGAGAGAGCTCGTTCGATCGGAAATTGTTTTTTAGATTGTGAAATAAAAGGTCGAAAATAACAAGAATTGAAATTATGGCAGCAAATGGAAATACAATATTGTTATCCTCTTTAATTCATGTGTGCATATATTTTATTTCTCCATTTATCAAATATCCTGTATCGAATAAAATATTCGACGAGATTTTGAGCTCAGAATAGAGTATTTATTCGAAAGCAGAAATGAGGAACGAAGAGACTTTCCGGAGTCTCTTCCCTGTTAGTTTTTCCATTCCACATATACAGAGAGAGAGAGAGAGATGGATGTGTATTTTTTTTAATCTCTCGCGACGTCGGGAGAGCTCACAGCTAATCCGCCACGTAACCCCTGATTAACCCCTTTCATCGTGACTGCCAGGACTGTGTCAACCGACTGCCAGCAGAGACAAGAGAACAGAGAGAGGAACACAAATTGAGAGAGATGCAACTTTCTTATTCTTGACTTTTCTCGTACGTGTGTGTACACGAGTTTCATACGATCAACGTCACTGACAGCTGCGAGCTCTTTTCTCGCTCCCTCTTTTGTTCCTCTCATAATTTTTCTCTTCCTATTCCCACTATTTTCTTTCCTGAAGTTTATTCTTTATTGCCCTATTTTTTCCTTTTATGGCTGATTAAAATATTTAAAGCTTTAACCTTCTTCTTTTTATTTTTTTTTTGGTTTTTGTTTATCTTAACTTTATTGAAAGTTGGTTTCGTTTCGTCTTTAATTTTTGCTGCCATTTTCAATGATTTAAATCAACTGCGATTTTTTTTTAAATATATTTTGTGAATGTAACGGTGATGTGACAAATGTTGGCCCCCTTCCGGCTCGAATGTCGTGGACAAAAATGAGATTTTTCGTCGTCTCGGTTGCCGAAGCATAACGAATTGATACCACGTTCGAGAGTTAATACCGGCGGAGCTACGTATTTCCGGTACTTCCGGCACAAACGTGGAAAGACCGCGAGCCAACTCTTTTCCCCTTTCTCCCATTTTCGATCTCGTAACCGGAAGTCGATTCCTACAAAATGCACAATCCGGTATCTACCTACTTCCCATATTTTATAAAAACTCTCTCATAATTGTTATTTATGATCGCAGGATACACGAGTATAACCATATTTTCTACAATTTCGGGGGATTCAACTTTTTATTCAATAGAAATAAAAAATATTATGCAAAAATAGAGATTTTATTATTAATCTATGAAAATGAATAAATATTTATTACGTATACATTTTTTTTTAAATTCTATTTTAGAAATTTTTGTAATAATGTATACTGCTAACAATTTTTTTTTCGTAATTTTTTAAAAAATTTAAGAAAGTCTCTTTGAAAAAGAGTGTTGATAGCACTTCTTAAAAATCTCTAACGAACCCAATAAAAAAAAATTCATTCGTGACTAAACTGTTTGCAAGAACGTGTCGAAAAGAAAAACGTTCCGAGTTCAAGGACAATGAAAACGTCGAGAATGAGATATGGAGTGAGGAAAAGAAAGAGACGGCGTTAGACGCGAAAACAGACGAGGGGGAATTGATTGATACGGATTGGGGTGAGTCGGTATTTGTCGGTTGCAAATAAGAAGCGCACACTTACTCTCGCGTACGTTCACCCATCTGCGAGCGTAGTGCAACACTCGTCGGGACTATACGGGACAATTTAAACCGTCCCTACGCTCCGTGTATGACTCAATTTGACTTCTCACCATCGCGGAAATTGCGTGGATTACTCCCGGCCCCTCCTCGCGCGCGCGCATTAGAACGAATTAATAAAATTATTAAATGTGTGGGCTCCTTGTTTTTCAGATGAGAAAACGCTGAGAGATATCTTTTTTTTTCCTCTTTTGAAAATTTTATGCCTAGAAAAATAAAAGTCTTATCTAATTTTGAATGATGATCAAAATTTATGAAAATTTACTTAATTTCATTAATGAAGAATCAAACTGAAGTAGACAATTATATGTGATGTGATATAAATTCGAAAATGTACAATAAAGTTGTCTGAAATTTGAGAAAAAGGTTGAACATTGAATTAATTTAATTAATGAAGAATTTTATAGAAATAAACTGGAATAAAAACTATGTGAAGATATAAACTCAAAAATGTATTCATAACATTGTTCAATTTAATTAATGAATAATTTAATAAAAATAAACTGAACAAAAACTATGTTATGATGTATAAACTCGAAAATGTATTTATTGTCTAAAATTTGAAAAAAGAAGGATTAAAAATTGATAGTTTTGATGGCTGCGAATCGCGAAGCGAATATACTGGCGAGAGACGAATAACCAGCAGACGGTCGGGTCCCTCGTTTCATTCGTAAAACGTATTGCGTCGTCGGTCTGCGCGACAGTTTTGGCCAACACAAAGCGACAAACCGTGACCTAATCCTATTAGCTCTCGCTACATTTATTTCCCGTGGATATATATTACGGACGAGCATCAACGATTTTTCTCGGCAGCGTAAATCCGGGCACGTTTTTCAATATGTTGGATAAAAGAGGAGCGCGATGCGTCATGCAGCTGGCACGCTTTATTTTCCCTCTTTCTCTTATTTTCTTCCTCCTTTTTTTCTCTCATGCCATAAATATTAGATTAGCGATACGTGTCATCGAACCCACATTATTTTTCCAGCCGACAATGAGACGATTTTTTACAGATCAAAATATCAGATCCCTTGTCGCTTCAACCGGGATTTGAATTTGACAGAAAGAAAACAAAGTACAATCACTGCACAGTACATATTCGAGAGCATAAAAAATTATATAAAAATAATACTGATTGTCACGGTTGAAATTTAACAAAAAGAAAATAAATAAATAATCATTAAAAAATAAATGAAAAATCAATAAATAAATAAGAAATTTATAAACAATAAATAATAAATGAAAAAAATAATAATTTAAAAACGAAAGTAACTATATTTTTGTCGAGTCAAAAAATTTTGATGTTCGAAAAGATTTTAATTTATTCGTTTTTTCAGGCAGGAACTGCCCATTAATAAATTCGAAGAGACAAAAACTTTCATATAGGGGCATTGGCCGCGGACAAAAAATTCTCACACTGAGCAAAAGTGAGGGTCATGAAAAATGATTTGATTAAAATTGATGAGTTTTAATTCGGGTATTCGAAATAATACGAAATATTAATCCGTGCTATGTATGTCGTGGAAAGAAAAATATCTGCTTCTACGCATTCCTTCTGGAATATTCACTGGAAAAAAGTGGGATTTGAGGGAGACGGGGAGAGAGAGAGCGCGAGGCGAATGCGCGAGGCGAACTCGCAACGAGATATACGAGTTCGCATTCGATGTATCGTTTTTCGAGCAACTTATCCCGAGACAGCTGAAACAAGTTACTTAATATCCTCGGTACGTTTGAAGAAAAAAGGGAGAAGAGCGTGGAGGGATTTTCAAGATCGGATTACGCTCTTTAAAGGTCTCGAATAATGCGAGACTTTCTAGTTAAAAGAAAAAGAAGAAAAAAAAACGAAATGGAGAAAAAGTGAGGAAAAAAAAGGCAAAAAAACCTACAAAGTCTCATCTCGAATTTGTCTTACTCTGTTTCAAACGTCTCCGGGATCCTCGATCGTCCGATTACGTAGATTACAACTCTTTTATTTCAATTCGTTTTTCGTTGTTCGGGACTGGCTACGAGCCGGAGGGAGTTTGAGCTTAAACGAGCTGCGGGTGAGCTCACATCCGGTCTGTCTGTTTTCTTTTTTCCCTCTCTCTCTTTCTCTCTCTCTCTCCCTCGACGTTCTTTTGATCTTCCTCCCATGGCGTTCTTATATACATCGCGATATCTTCTCCCACTCCGAGACGCGCGAGAATAAAACGAAACGAAGGGCTGCTAAATAACAATGCTGAATTCGTAAGCGACGTCTCTTGTTTCCTGCTCTATCATCTTCCAGACTCGACCCTGTGTAACACACGCCTCTCAATTCTCTCAGACCTCTCACACTCAAGACACAATCTCATTATTTTCGTACTTCTGACTTCCACGAGATTCCGGGACGAAGAAATTCGCATTATTCTTGACGGAGTGCTGTTTTTGACATTCAACACACGTGGGATTTGACATTTACTCGTTACTGTCTACAAAAATATACTTTTTTTTCATTTTTATCATATAATGTAGGAAAAATAATTTTTCCCTCGATCAATAAAACGGGCTGAATATGCTTTTTTGTCAATACGACTAATGTTATTTTTTGTGAATACTATATTGTTTTGATAAATATAAAAAAATAATGTATAAAAAATTATTCTCTCTATCGACTAGTGTTAAAATTATACTGAGAGATCGATTTTGTTGGATGAGAGATTATAGATAAACGTTATTTTGTTTACTAGAAGAAATAATGTGAAATATTACATTAAAAATTATTAAATATTCATTTATATTTTGTTCTTTAAATAAACACAATTATTTTGTCATTTCTATTTTGTTAACTGGACCAAATCACATTAAAAAAGTAACGGAACAATTAATAAATTTTACTAAATTTTCATTTAATAAAAAATTTTAATTTGTTGAAAATTTTATCACAAGATTTATTCGATGCTACTGAATATTTAAGTAATGAAAATAAATATTTGCTGGATCAATTAAATTGAAATTTGACAAAATTCATTTTACAAAATCTCTATCGATATACTATACCATATCTATACCATAAATGTTTAAGTAATCAATGTAAATTTTTGCTGGATCAACTAAACTAAAATTTTACAAAATTAATATTGGTGAACCAACAAAGTCGGTCTCTCAGTGCATGTAAAAAATGTTGACAAGCGAGTATAATGAATTGTATTTTTTGTCTGATTGCAGAAAGCGAATCCACATGCTTTAGTAAAAGTGGCGAATTAAGAAAGCTGGGTGAAAAATGGGGGAAAGCGCGGATTTTGGGAGAGGTGTGTGGCGATTGTGTCAACTATTGATATTGTCGTTGGTGGTTACGAGGACATGGGGCGAGAGGGCGGTGCTGCCGCACGATGTCTATCCGGGTTTCGAGGTGATGAGATTTCAGAGGCCGGCGAAGGAAGTCTCGTCGTACCGCCTCCTGGAGACCGGATATTCCAAATATTTTACGATTCTGGAGAACGGAATGGTGATGACGACCTCGGACATCGCGACGCTGGTCAACAGGCCGGTAAATCTGATCGTCCTCGAGGAATTGGCGAACAGAACGGAGACGCACAATCTCCACCTGTACGTCATTAATCGGGGAAGCATGGTGACATTTTCGCACGAGAATCTCGGCGAGGCGACCGTCAGGGAAAACTCGCCGAGGGAGACGAGGCTCGACGGTTTTCCGATTTTACACGCGTACGGGAATTTCCCGATACACTGCTCGATCCTGCCGGACGAGAAGGGCGAGCGACCGTTCGCCCTCGCGAACTCGAGCGGAGTCCCGGGTCCGGGGCTGGACCGGCTAATTCTTCAGAGTCCCGAGCAGGGGATCAAAGTCGTCACGTCGAAGCCCCTTGACCGGGAAGCCAAGGACAGTTACAGAGTCGTGATCGAGGCCTCGGACCGAGATTTCATCAGCAGTTCGACGATAAGCGGGCTCGTAAAGATTCTCGACGAGAACGACAATAGGCCGGTGTTCGACGTGAACGAGTACAGCTTCGAAATGCGGCCGGAAAACATCGAGACGCTTGAAAAAGATTCAGAGCCCCGATGGCAGAGATTCGCGACTGTCGGCCGGGTCAGCGCGAAAGACGCGGACGGTGACAAGGTCGCCTACAGGATAATAACTCCGACGAGCCTCGTCATAATTGTTCCCCAGACCGGGGAATTGCTGCTCGCCGGGGAGCCGGAAGTCGCCGCGAACGAGGACAAGGAGATCGAAATTTTCGTCGAGGCTCACGACGTCAGGACCCCCCGGAGTCTCAACACCGAGAAACCCGCGAGGGTCGTCATCAGATTTCTCACGACCGAGCCGGCGACTCTACCCGCCCCGGAAGTCCACAGAATTCAGAAACGACGCGTCACTCGCGCCGTTCGGCCGACCCTCAAGATCGACTTTGCCGAATCCGACGGCGACGTCGAGGGAAAAATCGCATTCTCCATCGAGAAGGACGCCGAGAGGGACCAGTACAAAATCAGGGACGAAAATCCCTGGGTCGACGTCGCCCAGAATGGTTCCGTCATGGTCAAACGGAAATGGGACTACGAGGAACTCGCAACGGAAAAAACCATTGACTTTTGGGTCACTATTACTAATTCCGGAAGCTCAGGTAACCTCTTTTATTCATTCATCGCGATCTTTCAGTACGAGACGATTGAATTATTTCGAAATTTTATCGATTTTCAACAAAAATCTCACATTTATGTTTTATAGAGTACGATTTATGTACGATAATTCTTCTTATTTTCGTTGTGTAAAAAAATTATTTTTTCGTCATAATTAATATTTGATACGACACGATAAAAATTCGAATGAATAATTATATCCTAATTTCTTTGTTAAAAAAATTCATTGCACGAGAATTATGATGATATATTCAACATTTTTATAATGAATAATCTTTTGATCGAGAGAATTTGAAATTGAATTTTGCAATTTCCATGGCGTAGGACGTACCCCACCGAAAGGGTGGTGCGCGCGATATCCACCGGACTATCCCTGTGTGTTCAATGGTATCATGGTACAATTTTTATTTACGCCAGCCTCGTAGCTTCTACTACCACTTTTATTATTATTTTATATTCGAGAAAAATCGCTTTTCGTTATAATCGCAACGAGGAAGAAGCCTCTTTCATTTTCTCCATACATAGTGTTATCTCTCTATTTTTTTCACGACTATTATTTCAACTGCAGAATTAAAATTATGGGTTCGTAGGGAAAGAGAAATCATTGCTCGTTTTACACATAAATTTCTATTAATCCACGATTGTTCTCCTTTTTTTCCGACTCATTGGCTTCCAAAGGGCTTCAATGTAAGTAGCAAAAAAGATAAAGAAGAAAAGAGTTTCATAGGCTTGCATAAATTCTCATGAAATTTCATATTATATAGTGATTAGACGAAGAAGAAATAATTGCTAACAGCTAGAAACGCAAATGCTTTCTAATCGAATAATTTCTAGAGTCGATCGAGGCACTGCAAAGTCCGTGATAACGCGGATCGACATTTTTTAAATCAAATTTTCATTTTTTTAGACACCGATAATCAACGAGTCATCATCAACGTTAAGGACGTGAACGACGAGCCGCCTTATTTCATCAATAAACCTTTGCCGATGCAGGCTGTCGTTCAACTAAATGCGCCACAGAACACCCAAGTTTTCACGTTACAAGCCAGAGATCCCGACACGGACCACAATATACACTATTTCATAGTTCGAGATCGAAGTAAGTTAAAAAACTTTTTCTTACAAGAATCTTGCTGCTAGATATATAATACTTAATACTCAATAGTATATTAATTATCTTTGAAGAAAAAATTTACCTGCGGTTTTTGAAAAAATTGGCGTAATACGAGAATTCATATTGAAAAATTCAAAAAACTGATCGAAAAGTCAGTTTTTTCGATTTTTCATTATGAATTCTTGAATCGTGTCCCGAATAATTATCATTTTCGGTATCTACGGGAAATTTCCGATCGAATAGGCTCTTAAAATCGAAAAAAAAGTTTTAAAAAAATTTTGTGAATTCTTACGGGGTCACACTGGGGTCTTGTGGACCCATGAAAAATTCAACTTGCAATAACTTTCCTTTCTCATGACAAAATTAACTTTATTAGGAGGGATTTTTAAAGATTTTTGTAAAACGAAGCGAATGGCGAAGGAATTACGTGAATTCATCAATTTTTTAAAAAGTTATCCGCCCTTGAAAATTTTTGAAAAAATGGAAAGGGGTATACATGCAAAAATTCGCAAAAATTTTTGAATTTTTTTTCACGATTTTAAGAGCCTATTCGATCGGAAATTTCCCGTAGATAACGAAAATGCTACTTATTTAGGGCGCAATACAAGAATTCTTAGTGAAAAATTAAAAAAACTGATCTAAAAGTCAGTTTTTTCGATTTTTCATTATGAACTCTTGAGTTGTGACCCGAATAACTATCATTTTCGTTATGTACAGGAAATTTCCGATCAAACAGGCTCTTAAAATCGAAAAAAAATTTTTCAAAAAATTTTGTCAATTCTTACAGGGGTCACACTGGGTCTCGCAGACCCATGAAAAATTCAACTTGCAATAACTTTTCTTTCTCACGATGAAATTAAATTTATTATGGGTGATTTTTAAAGATTTTAGTAAAACGAAGCGAATGGCGAAGGAATTACGTTAATTCATCAATATTTTAAAAAGTTATGACTCTTTGAAGATTTTTGAAAAAATGGAAAGGGGTATACCTTCAAAAATTCGCAAAATTTTTCGAATTTTTTTTTCTCGATTTTAAGAGCCTATTCGATCGGAAAAATTCAAAAAACTGATAATAAAATCAGTCTTTTTTTGGCTTGTTAAAAACGAAAGTGTAAATATATATAGATGAAGGAAAATATCGTATTTGAAGTTGAGGAATTCCACCAGCAATCTATAATTATCATTGAAGTGTCTGAGAAGTTCGCGACTGCAGCTATCGATGACAATTATTTTTGGTCGTTCCAAAATGGAATTGGAATGATGTAGAAACGTAAATCGTGCCGTTTACTTTTTTAGCCGGGGGACGGTTCGAGGTTGACGAAAGATCAGGGGTCGTGAGGACGCGAGGCGCGGATGCCTTTCAGCTCGACATGGAATACGTGCTATACGTGAAGGCCGAGGATCAGAATGGTCGGATCAACGACAAGCAATACCAGTCGACGCCCGAGGAACGATTGTCCATCGTCGGTGGAAAGAGAGCTCCGCAATTTTATCTCGCCAATTACGAAACCGAAATACCGGAAAATCAGAAAAAAGATTCCGAGTGAGTGTTACACAAATATAAAAAAAAATACACACAAGAAAAATCCAATAATTTCGTAATTTTATAAAAAAAAAATAATAAAAAAAACTATCAAAAGAGGTTGTGATAACGAAAAAATCTCTTTTCCTTTCAGTATTATTTCGGTCAAAGCGAAGTCTTTCGCCGATAGAGAGATTCGTTACACATTGAAGGCTCAAGGACCCGGCGCGGCCGGAACTTTCAATATTGGCCCCAGTTCGGGAATAGTCAAGCTTGCGAAAGAATTGGATTTCGAGGACGTTCGACAGCCGCACGTTTACTCGTTGATTGTCATAGCCACCGAGGATTCTGGTGGATTTTCTACGACTGTTGAGGTGATTCAACAATATAACGTGATAAATAACCAACAATAATATTTTATAGTATAGTATTTTACAACATCCTCTCCACTATACATTAAAATCATTATTTATTATAAATATTTGAATGACATTTTTTTAATAATTTCACTTTTTTAACATTTCTTTTTTATTTAATCCTTACGATTCTGCTCATAAGTATATCACGTACAATATAAACATTTCAATTCTTGCGTGCATAGAAAATGAGTAATTTTTTTTATTTTAAATATTTCATATTTAAAATCATGCGAAGTATGTTGGAAATTCGATAAAGAACTGATAATAACATTCTGGCAATTTGAATACTTTTTTGCAATTTGACGCAGGAATACGAATATAAAGTTTGAAATAATTTTAATAACTCAATACATAGAAGCAATGTAACTAAAATCGAATAATGTTATTTGCAGCTAACTATTCGAGTTTCGGACGTCAACGACAATGCTCCTAAATTCGAGTTACCTGATTACCAAGCGCACAACGTGGATGAAGACATACCTCTGGGAACAAGCATATTGAAAGTAAAAGCAACAGATTCGGATTCGGGCGTTAACGCGGACATCGAGTACGACGTGTCGGACGATCATTTCAGCGTCGACTCGAGCGGCCAAATATTCAACAACAAACAACTGGATGCTGATAATAATAATGCCTATTACGAGTTTACCGTTACCGCCAAGGACAAAGGTCAGTTATTTCACGAGGAAATATTTTTAAAAATTTCATAATAAAAAGAAAATTGAAACGTTCTTCAGAAATAAATTGATTTGATATTTAACGATAAGAAAATATTTTCGTTAAAAAGTCTTCAACGTACGAATTATACTCGCTGCGTCACGTTGGGAATAACATTTTTGATTTAAAATATTGGAAATATATATTTAAAAATGATTAATATGAGAAAAATGATTATTATGAGAGTCAAGTGTTAAATGGGAAAAATGAGTGAGAAACGATTGATATAAGAGTTAAATACTTTTTTATAAAGTGGGACTGAGCCTTCCGGAGATTTTGATTGGCTTTCAAAACATTTTGTTTTTGTTTCCACGGTGATGGTTACCAAATTGATTGATATCGTGAACAGTGACAGTTCGTTAAAAATAAATTGACAGTTCCTAGAAAGTCACACTGTGACAGTTCGTGCGAAAGGGGTAAATGAGAAACTAACGAATGAAAAAATGCAGGAGAACCGTCGAAGGAGGGAACGGCGACCGTGCGAATTTACACGAAGAACAAGAACGACGAGGAGCCAAAATTCTCGCAGCAGGTTTACACGCCGAACGTGGACGAGAACGCGGGCCCGAATACGCTGGTGACGACGGTCGTCGCGTCGGACAAGGACGGTGACAACGTGCGTTTTGGCTTCGTCGGGGACAAAACGGTCTCGGGGCAGTTCGTGATCGAGGAAATAACGGGCGTGATACGACTCCACGGGAAGGAAATAACTCTCGATCGCGACAAGTACGAATTAAACGTTACGGCGCTCGACGACGGAGCCTGCTGTCCGGATGGCAAAGACACCATTCACACGAGCACCGCCGTCGTTGTCGTCTTCATAACGGACGTCAACGACAACAAGCCCGTCTTCAAGGACTGCGGAAAATATTCGCCGAAAGTCGAGGAGGGCGCGGCGAACGGCAGCCCCGTTATCAAGGTCCAGGCTACCGACGAGGACAAAGGCGTCAACGGACAAGTCAAGTACTCGATTGTTCAGCAACCGAATCAGAAGGGAACTAAATTCACGGTCGACGAAGAGACCGGACAAGTATCGACAAATAAGGTATCGTTTTATCTTCATTTTTACTTCGCACTCTTATAAATTTCAACTTTTCATTTTAGATTATGCTCACAGGTTTTAGAATATTTATGGTACTTTGTTGTTCGAACGGTTTAGAAATTTTCTGCTAAATTTCATGATTTGTCGAATTGTTTAGTCGCTCTTCGTTCATTGAGGCAAATTCAACTGTAACGGATGAACATTTTATTTTTTGTAGACTGATACTTGATTAGGCTTCTCACAAAATTTTATCGAAATTTATCGTTTCACTTTTGAATGAACAATTCTTTGAGTCAATTTTTGTAGGTTGTACGTACAATTTTATCGTAATTTTACAATGAATGAATAAATAGTTTGCTTTTCGTGAAAATCTATTATGAACGTTGATTTTTTAAATAGACAGTATCGTTGTAAGATATAGTTTTAATTTTAAAAAAAACTTTATACAGAAATTTAAGTATACAATGAGCAAAAAGTTTCAACAAGATTTAATTTGGAGAATTTTTTCAGGTTTTCGATCGTGAAGGTGACGATGGAAAATTCGTATCCGTGACCGTGAAAGCCACGGATCAGGGTGAACCGTCACTAGAAGGCGTTTGTTCGTTTACTGTCGAAATTACCGACGTTAACGACAATCCTCCGCTCTTTGATCGTCAAGTAAGAATCAAAAAAAAATTCCTTTTACCCCATATTTAAGTGAAATACGAAAAATTTTTATTGTTCACGAATAAAGTTTTTGAACGTAACAATAACTTTGATCGAATAATTGGTACATGATGAATGATAATAAAAAAATTTTCAGAAATATGTGGAAAATGTGAAACAAGACGCGAGCGCTGGAACAAACATATTGCGAGTGTCAGCGTCGGACGAGGACGCTGACAACAACGGTGCGATAATGTACTCGCTGACTTCGCCTCACAATGATCAGGGTCTCGATTATTTTGAGATTCAACCGGAATCCGGTTGGATCGTGTTAAAGAAGCCTCTCGACGTGAGTAACCTTTCGATTTGCTTTTCCTAAAAAACCTCTTTCTTTCCTTTACTTATCATTTGACGATATTATTATCTTAGAAGTAATTTAACAATTAATCGCTATCATACAGATTTAAAAGTGTATAAAAATTAATTGCGCGATCTGGAACGCGACTCTGTCGATGATTTAACGAAATTTTTGTGCATCGAGGTAAAAATTGATGTTAAATCTAGTTTTTTTTTCTATAATAATATTTAAAAAATCATTGATCTCTCGTGTTCCAATCGCGTCGCTAGATTGCGTAGATTATATCAAAATAACGTTTTAAAGAAGAAAAAAAAGAACAAAAAAACTTGAGTGTACACCTTATGCCGACATATCTTTCGTTTTCTCGTTTTACTTTTTCATTTACTCAAAGGTTTTTTCTCGTCTCTTTCGTTTTTTGAGTTTTGTTTTTTGGGTAAAGTTTACCACAAGGAAACATGAAAACTGGATTTTTGATTTTGTGTTTTTTGATTAACCAGAGGAAAAAAAATTCGTGTTTTGTGTATTTTTGCCTAAATCGGGAGTGAAAGCAGAAAAAAGAAAAAAAAAAGACAACAACAAGCAAGATAAAAAAGAATGAAATCTTTACCGCATACTAATATTTTATGACTAATTATATTTCTTTACGTCACTTAACGCACATATTTTTATATATTGTTCGTTTTTTCTCGTAAAAAATAATATATATGAATATGTGCTTTATAAATATAATTTGCAACGAAGCTGAGTTTCGTTTTTACGGCACTTGTATAGAATATATTTATTATTCCCGTTGAACTGCACAATGTGTTCACTATGGTAAATTTATTATACATACTTAGCTCTGCCTGATTTCCTTTAAAAAAAAATCAACGTCATCGAACGAACGAAAAAAAAATCAATGCTTCACGTTACCTGAATCGAAACGAACCAATTCGGGCTATCTCTTTCGAAAACCAATTTCCAAAAAGACAAATAATAAAATAACACTCTCTTACATTCTCTTTTTCTCTTTCACGTTTTTGTGAATGCATATTCGCCCGCAGTCAGCGAGTACCGCAATTTTCGAAAGAAAGAAAAAAAAATGAATTCCTGCGCGTTTCTAAGCTCGATTGATGAAATCCTTCGCTTTTGTCTCTTTCTCTCTCTCTCTCTCTCTTTCTCTCTTTCTCTTTCTCAGAATCGTGGCCAAAAAGGCGAAAAGATGATTTCGGAATCGCGTTGTTTTTTTTCCCAATTTCGCGAATTTTGGAGATCCGAGTAAAATCTGAATCCCCGAAGGAATTTTTTTGCACCCTGTGATAAAACTGAAAAAAAAGCGACATTAGGCCGAGCTAAAAAAGAAAGCCAAAAAGGAAAAAAAAATCTCAACGAGACTTAAAACCCTCTCGCCGTAATTATTACGCATAATAATAACAACGATAATAAAAATATAATCAAAAATTAAACAAAGCAACGAATTTTAACGAATCACAGATTAATAATCGAATTTAACGATTTTTGTGTTTTTGTTTTGTTTCACCGCCCGAAGAGAAATGGAAAAAAACCTCAAAAAGCAAAAAAGAAAGAAAAAAAAACTATCTACTAATGTGAATGTTTTTCAAAAGGGAAGTGATGTTTTTTGAACTTCCAGGAGCAGGTGGGAACGACATTTTTTGAGCCCCACGTACGGTCTACTTCAACATTATATCTACGCATTTTGTGGTGCATCGTACACTTTGAGAGCAAACAAAAAAAAAAAGAAAAGAGCAAAGAACGAAAAAAAAACCGAACGATCGAAAAGAGAAAGCAAAAAAAAATGCAGAAATAACGAAAAGCAAAGAAAGAGAAAGTGATTTTTTTGACAATGCTTGCATATTTTATGTGAATGTGTTTTTTTTGATTCCTTTACAGGAAAGAAAAGATAAAAAAAGAAAGAAAAGAAAAGGGATCTCGCGCTCTCGCTCTCTCTCTCGCTCGCTAATTACTGTCTATCTCTGTCTCTCTTTCGCGCGCGCTCTTTCTCTCTCTCTCTCTCTCACTCTCTCTCTTTCTCTCAATCCCAATCCAAATCCCGATAATTGGAAATTTCCAGCAATTTTTTCCCTACCTCCAACTCAATTCTTTCTATCTTCCTTGGCGGTTTTGGAATAAAAACAAGAGATCGTGCTTACGAGAAATCGTAACGAGATTCAATAACGAGACAATTTTTTTGATCGAGAGCGTGTACGTGTAGATCGTAAGAGAGCCTCGGTGGTGTGACATTTTTTTCTTCTGTGATTGGGGCAGCATACCGATCGTATGTGACCAAGCAGAGGCACGTCAGTGCGAAAATGATTTTTTTTTCAGTCGCGCATCGCGAGATGCGCGACGACTCGAACGACAGAGATAAAATGTGCAAGAGTGCACGAGCTGCGTCGAAATTGAGAAAAAAGAAAAAGAAAAAAGAAGATGAAAATAAAAAGAAATGATAAAAAGATTATCGAGACGGTGGCTAGAAGAATTTTGCGGCGAAACGTCCATCGGTTTTTGAGTGTCGTTGGATCGAGAGTCGAGAAGTCTCAGGCAGTTTTACCGAAAGTCTCTTGGCGATCACGCATAACAAAATAATGTTTTTTCCTTTTTTCATTAAGATTCCGTTGTTTTTTTTTTGGACCTCGAATCAAAAAGTGGTATTGGAACGAGCGTACCGGCATGCTGGGTACGTGAGAAAAAAAGCGGGGAAATCGCGGAGAAAGTGAAGAAAAGATAGAATTCTGTACCGCACCGAAAAAGAAAAAAAAAACAGAGAAAAAAACCCGAGCGAACCCAAATCCTTGATTCCCTGTTGCCTCTTTTTATAAAATGCATATAATATTCTCGCTTGCATGCCATTGCCTGCATTCCTTTGTTTCGTATGAGCAAAAGAAGAATTTGCGATGAGGAGTAAGAAGAAACAAAAAACGAACGCCTTGCCAGCAAACAAAGAAACAGACGAGTCTTTTACTAATCTTTTTCGTTTTCTCCCTTTCGTTTCTCTTTTTTCCAATTGTTATGATTTTTATGGTTTTGTGTTCATTGCACCGTTTACTTTCTTTCGTTTTCGACTGTTCTCAATATACGATAAAAATAAATGAAAAGGAAAGAAAAAAGAAATCATGAGAAGAAAAAAGATAAGACTAAAAAGAGCCATCCTCCCGTAAGTAGGAAAGTTTTGCATTTTTCGCGAAATTTTTCAACGCTGCTGTACTTTTTGTGATTTTTTTCCGTACGCCATTTTTCCGTACGGAATTCAACAGTGCATTAAAAAAAAACAATTTTTTGTTTCCAAAACGTCGCGTTTTTTTTCCGTGCAATTTTTTCTCTTTTTTTCTTCTTTGTTCATACATCTCGGCTTTATTTTTCTTTTTTTGTTTGTTTAAAAATTTCGATTCGTTCTCGTTTTATGTCGTATCGTTTGTCGTACAAATAACCGCGATCCGAGTAGTTGCTTTTTTTTCATTCATTAAGTAATTTTTCTTCGATTGGAAATTCAAGCAATTCGCGTCGTGGAACGAGGGATGAAAATTAAGGGATTGCAGAATCCCCGGTAACGGAAGATAAAAGATAAATCCAACAGTTCTTAACGTCAGATAGTTCCTTTATATCGCAATATGTAAATTACTGAAAAAAATTAAGAACACCGAAAAGAAATTTAAAAAAAATATATATTGCTCCGAAAGTAAGAAAATTTAATCTCTGGGGAGGATGCGATCCCTTGACGAAATTAAAATCGTGTTACGTAGGTATCCATCGTGCCGTAGACATTCTTACGTTGAACATGAACAAATAATAAATAATAATGACACGAGAGCTGTTTATATGTATTTATATATAAATACGCTGTAGACTGTATTTTGCAACCTGCACAAAAAAAACAATGTATGTATATACGAGCGGGATGAAGTCGAAAAAAGAAAGGACCAACAAAGAGAAAAAAGAAAACAAAAGACTCGAACGAATATATACATACATGAAATAAATATATGTATACATATAGGCGTGTATATATGTATATATATATGTGTATATCGCAATTAAATTAGTATCGCCAGCTGCACCAGTAATTTTATATATTCGTCACGTCACGTTAATCCAATTTAATTCTCTTTTTGTTCGCAAAAAAAAGATAAAATGTTATTTCTTTTTTTTTTGTTGAAAATGAACGAATCACCGCTACTAGTACTGCGGGAATTGATTTTATTTTTATCGATTATTAAACATATATGTATATATATAAGAATGATACGCATATACATATATATATGTATTTGTTTTTCTGCCCTCTCTTGTTTACGTGTGTGCCATTAATTACGTTTGAGTGTTACAGAAATATACATATTCGATATATTTATGTATGTACGATTTTAAATTTGGCCCGTCGATTGGACGTTGTGAAAAGAAAGAAATGAGAAAAAAAAGAACAAACGGAGTGGATACCTACGGTGGCACGCGAATGGATAAAAATTAATCAATCTGAATGTTCGAGTCACTGATGTATTTTTCAAGCCGAGAAAAAAATTTCGTCGCTGCCGGCCTGATTTTTTTCTCTCGTTTGAGAGTCGTATTTTTATCATTTTCTTTTTCCATGTCGTTTTTTTTTCCTTTTATTCGGTATAATTAACACGCCGGATTCTCGAATTTCCAATTTGGATTTTACTTAGACATTTTCTGTTTTCAAAAAGAATGCTCGATTAGCTCGTTGTGTTATTTTCATTTCACTCTTGAATTATTCATCACGTTTGATTTTTGATATTAAAAATAAAAAAAAAGAAACAGAACTGTAGAGAAAAGATGTATAATCGATGCTCGGAAAATTGGCAAAACTCGCGAAGATCCAGATAAAGTACATAGATTTGGCCAAGAGAGTATGGAAAAATTAGCTGAAGACGAACCAGCGCGTCGCGTGAAAAGAGTGCGCGTTTCTTGATTGAAAAAATCTAGCAAGTCCAAAAAAAAGAAGAAAAAAAAAGAAAGAACTAGCCTGTTGTGTTGCGATTTTTTTGCGATTAATTTCTCGATCGCGACGCGAGCATTCGATGCTTCATTGATACACGAAAACGAATGGAAAGAAGCTATGTGAAAGAATAATTCGAAGAAAAAAAAAGTATAAGTAAAAGAAAAAAAAATAAGCAGAAAAGCCAAAAAAATTGTTGAACAAAAAAAAAGTAAAAAAAAAAGAGAGAAAAACAAAAAAACAAAAAAAAAATGGTTTGGAAGGAATTTCCGTGTAAAGTTGACGGCCAATGTTTTGCCAATAGCGAGACAGGTATCGCCTGAAAGTGCGGGCATCCGACAAAGGGACATCAGTCTTGTACGCAGACGTGGACGTTGAGTTAGACGTCGTAGACAGAAACAATAAACCTCCTCTGTGGGATCTCAATGTATACGGCCCCATTCACATCAAAGAAAATGTCACAGTGGGTACTGTAGTGACGTCGGTGAAAGCCAGGTTTGTATGACCACGACATGACCAAGAAAACAAGACATGCCGTGCCGTGCCATGCAGTGCTCTATTTTTTTTCGAAATATATATATACGTTTTCCACACACAGCGACATTTTTGACCCGTTTTCTCATTTTTTTTTTCTTCAACTCGTTCATTTTCTCCTTTTTAAACTCATTCATCCGTGCATCAAATATTTTTTTCATATACTGCTCATATTTTTCTCAAAACCATTTCTCACTATACGATTTTTTTTTTTCATGAATTACTCCAACTTAAAACACACTAATTTTTTTTACTCATTACTCGTAATTTTTGTTTCACTCAAACAAAAATAATACTCATTTCTCTCCTCTCTTTCACAAATTTTTTGAAACACTCTTTCTATACTAGCAACTTTGAAATTTTTCTTCCTCACCAAAAGCCACACGTATGTACGACTGATTTGAAATTTTTTTTTTTCCATGAACCCAGGCCTTTTGATTTCGACAAAATTAAAAGAAAATATTTTATTGTCGTTGCTATATATCGTTTCAATCGTATTTATTGAAAATATTTTTATTTCAAGCACTTGTGGTTAAGCGCGGCGTGTATGCGTGTGAGTGCGTGAGTATGTGCGTGACCTCGCGAGCGTAGAGAAAAATACACGTCGAACAGCCGAGACTCTTGCCGACTGTTTTTTTATATATTATTTCTTGCTTTTATAATTTTTCTTTTACTCTCTCATATTGTTTCGTTCGAACGCGCATAATTTGCTCTCGGCTGGAAGAAAGTACAATGAGCGAATCACAGTCGAGAGAAAATTATGACGAATGACCTCTTTCTTATATTTTTATTCATCTTATTTTCATACATGCTCCGGATGATGCGTCTCAACGTCGCCCATCCGGCCAGATGAAGATCGATGGGCTTTGAATTAAAAAAAAAAAGAAGAGATAAATAAAAGAGCACGAATTAATATTTTTTTCGTTTTCAGAGTAATTATTATTCGCTCGTAGATTTTTATTTCAATTTCATGTCCAAACTACGGATTTTTTAATCATTAAATTGTATCAAATATTTACACGAAATATTCGGACGCGAGCGGAAATTAAAAATTAAGCATCATAAATAATTATTCGAGTCGGTGTTCCGTCCGAGGGACGTAATTTTGAGCTCGTTTTTAATTCAGAGCCCCGTTCGGTGTGTCCGGGATGAAATAAATGTGTAAACGTTCAACGAAACGATCGCGATGAGTAATTAAAAAAGTACTGAAATCCGGGCAAAGGGACTGAGGGATGCGGGCGATAAAATATGAAAAAAAAAACGAGAGAGAAACGAGTAAGCGTTAGGGTCCGCTTTTGAGTTCGACGGAGGGCGAAAAAATAGCGACCGACGAAAAAATCGTCATAGGTGCGAGTAAAAGAACAAAATATCGGTAATGAAATTCGCACGAGTGTGTAACACGAAATAATTATTTTTCGCCAAATTCCAGCCCGGGGTTCGCCCAAAGGCGAGAAAGCTCGAATTTCCTCTAGGGACGAAACGAAATGCAATCAGGGACGAAAAAAGCTCCTTCTCCGTCGCTTCTTCTCTCTTCTTCTTCTCTGAAAAAAAAATCCTCTCTCTGTGTCTCTCAAAAAAGAATGAACAAAAAAAGGAAACTCCCTCTCCAGAAAAAACATCACCTCTCTTCTCGTTCTCGATATCAAATATAAAGAAAAAATAAATAAATAAAAAAAAGAAAACATCAGCAGCGAATTCGCAGGCAACGAGGAAGACTCGAAAAAAGGACGCCAGAAACACTTCTACACTTTGTTCTAGCCAATTTACAGATGACTTTACTATTATTTTTATAAAAAATAAATATATATATATTGAAGAATATATATTTGTTATATATCTAGATGTTAAGCCAGGAAGGAGAAAACTAGATATATATATATAACAGGTATCGTCGTGGTAGCGTCGATTCGGGAGGTTCACAACACAGTGAGGGCGAGTCCTTCCCCCGCAGCCTCCAGCTCTGCCTCGATCACACGATGGATCTCACATTATTTTTCCTAGACTAATATACTAATGATAATAATAATAATACTAATTATGATGATAATAATATTGATATTAATGCTAATCTAATAATTTATGTGATAATACTTCGGCGGAGAAACATTTTTGTGATTTTTTTAAGAGCAAAAGCGAGAGACATCCGGAAGCGAAATTTTGCTGTTTTTCAAAAAAGTACATCTCGCGCAATGAAATAAGCGTGTACGCCGAGTAAATAATGGGATAAAAATGGCAACGAAAGTTGCGAGAGAGGAAATAACAAGCTACCGGATGATTTTTGAGATTTTTTTCCATTGTCCTTGTGGATAGAAATTAAAAAGAAAAAGAAAAGAAATCTGTTTTTGTTTTTGTCTCGATGTCGCGCTAACGAAACTAACTGTTGCTCTTTTTTTCTTTTTTCCTTGTATCAACACGAAACACGAACACTGTGTTGCTCGATGATGATCGAATGTCGATTATCTGAATGATAATGATGATAGCGCGAGACATACAAGCTGGAGGCAAAGGCGCAGGACAAGGGATTCCCATCCTTGGCGCGAAAGGTCGAGGTTCAGATTGACGTTGTGGACCGCGCTAATAATCCGCCCGTATGGGACTACGTAGTGTATGGCCCGATCCACTGTAAAGAGAACACGGCGGTCGGGGCTAAAGTTGTGTCTGTTAAAGCCAGGTCTGTCACCAAGAAAACAACCAAACAACAACAACAACAGATCATACAAAAAAAACACACGATAATTAACGATACTGGAACAAAAAATCTAAAAATGCTGTTAAATTGCGCTCCGTGCGGCTGCACGAACCCGCCCTGCACGCAAAAAACTCGTGGCAGTATTGTTCTTGTGCACGTTAATTGATATTGTGTACGATTATTGATCCACCGTCCGAATCTCACGATTCCAGTCGTCCCCGTACCTAAAAACCCCCTTCTTCCACTCGATCCACGCACACGAACACTATATACGAACTCCTCAGATGTTTACGATTGTTGCGCACCGAGATAAATGAATTTTTTTGAAATTTTTCACAAATTTTTTTCAACTTTTTGCCCAATGACAATTGTTCGTTCGTATTTTGCTCAATTTTTCGACCATTTTTTATTTTTCGGTTTTTTTTTTAAAGTATGGAATACAAAAGCGTTCATTTGTTTTGGACTGATCAAATTCATTATTCTCTCGCTGGACAATAATCATCGATAGACCACAAGAAAACCCAGTGCAGCACACTTTTGTACGTTTTTTTCGTTTTTCCAAAGGACGATGTTTTGAGAATTTTTTAGCAATGTTTTTTTTTCGGAGACTCACAGTAACTGGTGAATTTTGGCTCCGGGACATTTTTGTGTTTTACTTTTGGTTTTTGGCTACTTTTTTTTGTATTGACGTTTACGAACGATCACTGCTGAACACTTTACGAGATTCGCTCACTCGCATCACCATTACTTTTCACAAGTGTCACAAAATAAAAGAAAAAACACTGCTCCCTGGTGACTCTGAACCATCACTCTCTCTCTTTCTCTCTCACTCATCGTCTGTCAACCTAACTCGTTGCAAAAAGTTCAATGTCGATAAAGCAGTGATTTAGAAAGTCGTGGTAAAGAAATACGAGCTAAAAATAATGAAACTAGCGAGGCGACGAAAAAATCGCCATTTTCCCGATCATTCGATCGAATTTAGAAATAACAAATACGAATTATGTGTGCCGTAAACATTTTTTTGGGCATGCTTCGACATAGATGCTTCCTCAAAAAAAAAAAAAATTCACGAGCCATCCCCTTCCCATCCTTTTCCCAAAAAAGGTCCCAAGAAAAGGAAAAACAAATTACTATACGTGACTCGATTGGTTTGTTTTTTCAAAATTGACGAAAACCCATTTTTTGTACCCTCGAATTTTTGTTTCCTTTCGAAGATTATTTTTTTACCGATTGCCTGCTGATTCGAGAAGTTTCGGAGCTTTTCGTTTTTTTTTTCGATGTCTCTTTTTATTTAAGTTGATGAAAATTTGAAAAGCAACGGAGACTGTGTGTTGAGATAAACGATCAACACTTTCTGGACGAAAATTGTATTCGAAGAATGGCAAAACGTAGAGTTACGAATTTTTTAGATCTCGATTCGTCTTTTTTTTTCTGATTTTGCCTATCAAGTGTTTTGCCCTCTTTGCGTTAATATAGTCGTGTATTTTTGACGATGCCTCGTGACTTAAACCGAATCGTGGACAATGCGAACAACATTTTTGTGTCGTTTCATTTTCTCATTATCATTTGTTTTTCATTCTGTTTTTCCAAACATTTTTTTTGCCGCAAAAACTATGATAGCATATTAAATATAGAACGTCGATACATTATATTGAATGCCGTATTAATTTTTGGGCATGTTTCGTCAGTTGGCTTTATCATTGCGTTGAGTTTAGTGTTTTCGAGGCCGTAGTGTTTTCGTAGCATTTCAAAATAAAAAAAAAGAGAGAGAATATATATACGAAAGAAGATAACACTTTGCTTTTTTTCTCGTCGACAATTTTTTCAAGAAATTTTTCGGTCTCGTTCTATATAAAAATGAAAAAAAAATAAAAAAAAAGCATACGAGTATAGGAAATTGATTGATTGCAAAAATCGTGGCTCGTAATTTTGAAGAAAATTTTTTACACTCGAATAATATATCTTTTTCTTTCCCTTCCAATGATGAAAATCTAAATCTTCGCATAGACAAACTGCTCCTCGTGCACAACCAATAAATTTTCATGACTCACGAGTAAGAAAATGAACACCGATGAGGTGTGATAATTGAATGATCAATAATTTACATAATGAAGGTAGAGTAGGTGCTTGAGAATTACAAGAGAAAATTGGAGCCAGGAAATACAGAATGACACTCGGAGTAACTTTCAATCGACGCGTCCTCTTCGAAAGGATATTTGTAAGAAAAAAAAACATGAAAAAAAAGCAATAGAGAAAGAAAATTGAGCGAGTTATCCTTGTTGGACCAAGAGTCGTATATTTCGTAATTCAGCATTCATCGCGTAGTACGACAGCGATCAAAGAAGACTGAACATTTAAAATTTCGATAATAAAGTGTTTTTAGAGTTGATGTTAAATTGAAGGCAATTAGTTTTTACAAGTCGGAATTAACATTCAAGAGGTTTAACGTCGGTACAGGACCAACCGGACTCCCGAGGACTCTCTAATTATCCTCTTTGCTTTATATCTCCGCTGGAAGATCCTCTTTCAGCTCTCATTTTCCTCCTTTCCTAACTTTTTTTATTTCTGGCCCTATTTTTTCGTCCCCGCATTTATTTTTCCTCGCAGAGTCTCTGTAGACCTCTGAGTCTGTCTTGACCCAATCTCCCTCTTTTTTCCACGATTTTCCTCCAAGCTAGAAGTGCAATTAACTCGCAACGAATTGTCCACTCGAGTGAATGGGCTTTCGGGATATTTGTTGACATTTCGATAGGATTTTTATTTATTTCTGTTTTTTTTTTAAATCTTTTTGAGGAATTAGGGGCTCGCACACCAATTTAATAATTATTTTAACGAGTTACTAACACACGCGCACCGTCAGCCGTCTGTCGATATTTTCTGCAAAATTGCACCGAGGATTCACGTCACGCTTCCAGAGCGACTAACAATAATCAGACACGAAACGAATGATGATAGATTATATTCATTGAAAATATATAATCACGATTTTTACACTCGATTTTTTTCATTTCGAAATTTGCGCAGCATTCGAGACTCGCGAATTGAATTCTTTCTACAAAAATTCGCACGATAGAAAAGAATTTTGAAAAAAAAAATAAAAAATAAAAAATTCGTTCCGAATCGAGGACAAGGTGTGAAATGCGAGCAAAGAATGTAGCAGTGAGAAAGTCACTTGTATCAGAAAGGAATAAAAGTCGTGTGAAAATAATGGAAAAAAAATCGTGTGAAGAAGAATCTTGGTTGGATTTTAGTCTAGAAAACGCTGAGGTGTGAGTTCACGATCGCGATTTGCTCTCTCTCTCTCTCTCTCTTTGATTTGTCTCTATATAATACCATTTTTCACAGAAAGTGCAAAATAAGAACAAAAAAAATTCACCTCTCTTTTCACCTTTCTCTCTTTCTCTCTCTGTCTCTCTCTCGCTTGGATAGAATTATGGAAAACAATATACTTTTTCATTCAAAATGTAAAAATAAATAACGGGGGCAGTTTAAATGAAGAGAGCCGGCTTGAAACGGAAAGGAAATACTAGAACGAAGACGTGAAATATGAAAAGTGGAGGGAAAAAAATGAGCAAAGATCAAGCACCAAAAAAGTTTAATTTAAAAACAAAAATGCTGCGTATGCGAAATTAGAAATTTGCAAAACTTGTTTTTCGTTTTTGTTGTCGGGTGATAAAAGTTTAGGTTCGTTGATTAAACGTAAATTAGATGTGTTATCGTTATTATATATATATTATATACATACATATATATATATATTGACTAGATAATTTTTTTCGTATTACTCATTATCACGTGTCTCGCATGGAATATTTCTTTTGTTCTCCTCTTTCGTTTGAAACGTTCTCATTATATTATGAAATTATCACATATGTATGATAATGATGATCATTATATTAGTCTTTTGTTGGAGTACAATTGCCATATTTATATATATCGAAATTATTTCCGTATATATATAAATATAGATATACATATATATATATGTACATTTTTTTTAAACAAATGCCCTAGAGGAATTTTCGTTCTCGTTTCTGTTTCCGTTTCGTAATTATTGCGCAAATTTAGTAAATTAAATTTAAAAAAAAAGAAGAAGAAAAGTAAACAAGCTACTCGTATGACTAAAAAGAGAAGAAAATTACTTGATGGATTGCGAGCTGGACGAATATTGACGTATTTTATCGTGTGCCCCAAACAGCTCCGGAATCGAAAATAATCCCACGGTATTTTACCACTTAATGCCCGGCTCCACTGCACAGACCAACAAGCTCCATACCTTTTACCTTCAGCAACGATCCGAAGGTAATGTCACCTGGGCTGATGTCAAGGTCAATCATCCTCTCGATTACGAGAGTATCAAGGAATACAATTTGACCATACGAGTCGAGGTTAGTCGTATTCTACATTTTTTTTTAATACGAAGGAGCAATTTTTGTTTCATTTTACACTGAAAATTTGTTCCTTTCTTGAATATTTTCATTTTTGTTAAAATTTGTTAAAATTTCAATCGAAAATTGTAAATTCGTAACGATTTGATTATTTTCAATAATTTCTGTGATCGTGTTTTTGTAAAAAAAAAGATTTATCAACAAATGAATGTTTTTGTTTGTCTTTAGAACAACGGCGCCCAACAACTGGCCTCTGAAGCTCTCGTCTTCATTCAGCTTGAGGACGTGAACGACGAGATCCCATTGTTCACGGAGCGGGAACAAGAAACAGTTCTCGAGGGCGAGCCAGTTGGAAGCAACGTCACCCAAGTTAACGCCATCGACAAGGATGGAACTTCGCCGAACAACTTGGTAAATATTCATACCGCAACATTATTCCGCTGTACATGCGTTTGTGCATTATTCCCCACCAAGTTTGTCAACACCTCGTTCCTTCCGACATTTCGGAACTTTGCCATTTCCGACCTCGAAAGCGTCAGTCTTAAAAATTAAAATTTAATGCTCGACGACTTAGGACGAGATAAAATATGCATGCACTGTTTACGTTACTTTCATGACTCCACTCATTAGCTATATTTTACATATTTACCGAAATACAATTTCAACCAGATGCGATTATTCATTTTAAAAGTTAATACCAAATTTAAAAAAAAACTGAGTACTGTCTGTAATTTTGTTTCTTCTAACTTTGTAAAAATTATTTTATAGCTTTTTTTTTATTTTAAACAAGTTTGAGTTTTGTTTTCGTCTTTTTTTTTCTTCCGTGGAAATCCGAGAGCCTTCGAATTCTCGTAGATGCAAAAACGTCGCGGTCGAACGATTTATTGCGATGGACAATAAAATATTCAAGGATCTCTCATCCACTCGCCGCGCGGTTATTCTCTCTCAATCACTCTGAATGGATGTCCAATCTCATTCTCCCGAGACTACGTCCCCGAAGTTGAATGTTAAAGTGAAAAGTCCGGGAAAAGTTTCGTGAGAAAACTGGGGAAAGCTCAGACAGAGCGAAATAACTCGAGAAAGGGGAGCCTGACTCTTTTCTCCACACTCAATAACTTCGCCGCGCGCGGTCCGCGGACTTTCCAAAGAAATCACATTTTTCGAGCTCTCTTTCAAACGAGAGACTTCCCGTGGATAAAGTTCACCAGAATTTCCCCCCCCCTACTTTTGTTTACCATTTATTTTCATGAATTTATTTTCGGAATAATTTTCAACTCTTTTCGACCCTCGAAAAATCTTTTCCCTCGACTACTCGTGCAATTTCAATCCTTTTTTTTAAACTCGGACGTTACCCCACGAACATTTCGAGAGTCCTTTCATTTTCAAGAAATTTTTCTCAAACTTCAGTGATCGTTGAAACTTTACTTTTTTTTTTAATGAGGATTTAACAACGTTTTTCTTGTTTTATTTTTCAGGTGACTTATCACGTAGTTAACAGCGACAGAAACGAAGGCATGGACTACTTCGACATCGACCTGCACACCGGCTGGATCTCGACCAAGGTGGTTTTCGATCGAGAAAAACAGGGAGCTTACGCGCTCGAAGTTGAAGCCCGGGACGGTGCTCCGTCCGCCAGACCGAACAGCAATGGGCAACCAAATTCGGGTAAGTTTTAATTACATTTCTATATTTTTTAATTTTTTTTTAAATAAAAAATAATAAAATTCCATTCACGATAATAATGTTTTTTTTTATTCAAATTACTTCAAAACATTTTGAAAATTATACGTAATTTGAGAAAATATGCCTAAAAAGTGGAGACATTGAAGGAAAATTTCGAACGAGAAATAGTGTTATGGAGAATGAAAAATAGTTTAGTGATTCTGCCAGAGATGAAGCTTCGAAGGGATTTGCACAAAGTCCTCGATGAACTGAGGAATTATTCGACACCCATTGTGTATTTAGCATGTACTGCGGATACCCCGGAGAACCACGAGGTCCGGCATCTGTTAGGATTACCCTCTTCTCT
Organism: Cremastinae sp. A BG-2022a; assembly: GCA_030522545.1. NCBI lineage: Eukaryota > Metazoa > Arthropoda > Insecta > Hymenoptera > Ichneumonidae > Cremastinae sp. A BG-2022a. The sequence goes on from JAPYYW010000933.1 coordinate 56,038, forward strand.
CTCTCTCTCTCACTTTGTCTTCGTTGTTAGAGAGCCAGAACTTTCATTATCGTGAATGCTTTCACGACCAGCTCGTCTTTTCTCTAGTTAAGCTTTTGTACTCATGTTTTTAAATAAATATTCAACATTTTTTTATTTTTAGCTTTCATCTTTATATTTTGAATCAAAACTATAGCGAAAATTCAATTTTTTAAAACAAAAAACGTAATATTTTTAAAGAATACTTTAAATATTTTAGAATTATTTTAGCAACATCTCAATTTTCAGCCCTCATATCTGTTTCTCATTTTCTATTGCAAGTAGCGACAATTCAATGTTTAAAAAAAACGTAACATTTTAAAACATTTTATTTCATAATTCAATTCCATTATTTAAAATATAGTTTTAATTTTATTAATGATTTTTTGTTGAAAATGTCACGTTATTTGTTGAAATCTAATTTTTGAACTGCCATTTTCGTGGCACGGGGAAAAAGATTTTTATTATTTTCGGAGAGTCGGTTGAAAACGGTGAATTCGGAAAAGCGAGGAAAGTCGGGTGAGAAAATTGTATTTCGTCTCGTTAGCCACGAGGAAACACAAGGAGTGAGTTTCAAATGGCAATTTATTCGCCGCGCGCCGTTGAAAAACGAATATTTTGAAGGATTCCCACGGCAGTTCCAAACTTTTCCCTTTGTCCCGCAAGACCGAGAGGCAAAAAAAAAATATTCTATTTTTCAACGACGAACATTTCCGAGACCGAAGCTGCCAACTTTTTAACTCCGATGTTGCTTTTTACGAGTCTCCTCTCGCTTTTTGCACGCATCGAATTTTTTCGCTCATCGTCGGGGCGACATTCGAGACCGAAAAGCATCCCCGGGACATTAAAACTGCATTATGATGAAAAATTGGATGAAAAATTGACCAGAGTCTTACACCAGTCGCCGCGGAGCGTACGAACCGAAAGTAATCGTTTGTAAAATTTCCGCTATATTCTGGTAAAAAAACGGAAAAGAAGAAAAAAAATGGGGGGAATTTTTCGATACCGGCTGGCGAGAGCTCGATAAAAATAAAAAGAACAACGACAGGGAACGGCACTCGGGTTTCGAAACGAAATTTAATCGTGCGTTTTCAATGTTCCGTTTGTCCGAAGCCGTGTAACACAGAATGTGAAACAGAAACAATGATGCCCGCGGAGAAGGAACGGGGCGGGCGGGCCGGGGGGGAGGGGGGGGGGAAGGGCGTGCGTGGAAATGAAGGGAGAACATTGGCGGTTTGTTCATTCGAATCGATGAAATTCGAGCGAGGGGGCGAGAGCGGGCGAGAAATATTCCCGGAATAAGCAAAATGCGAGCTTACCGAGGAACACACACACACACACAGAGCACGAGCGAGCGATCGGTAAACAGGGAGAAATTGAATGGACGTCATCCGGGGAGGGTTGCGAATGGTCTCCCTCGACGAACGAAAAATTTCTCCCGAGCCATGAAAAGCGCGTATTAAAATTTTGCGATCCCGATCAATTGCCTTCAACCTGATATTTATTAAACGGGAATAAACGCCGCGAACGATATTTATTTTCAAATTATGGACAAGGTCCATATTCGCGAAAACTCGGACAATATTCGCTTCTATTTTATTATTCATCCGCGCACAATTTTTGGTGGACTTTCTAATATTTATGCTTCCTCTTTAAAATTCTTTCCTCATTTTTTATTATAAACTCGCATCGAGTATTCCGGCATTGTTTTTTATCCAACCCTCATTATTTTTGCTTCTCCCTTTTTAGCGGGAGAAAGAGCAGAGTCTCGAATGACGGAAAGCGCACATCGGAGCCGGGGATTTCGCGACGGTGCGCTCCGGGAAAACAAGGCGAAAAAGTATCGGGTGAAATAAAAGGGAGGAAAGGAAGCGGAAGCGAGCGAGACAGAAATTCCATCGTGGCGTATATATCGTATCGGAAAAACCATAAAGCCGGGCTCGGCCATAAAATTAATCCTGTTTCGACTTTGCAGCAAGTACCGAGTTTTAATGCGATCCGAGGTTTTCGACTCTCTGTTCGTTCGCACTCCCCGCTGACGCTATTTCCCGTCCGCGTTCGCGTCCTCCCATTTTCTTTTCGCCCTTCGGGCAACACGCGGAATAAAAAGCTCGTCGTGCCCGTATCGAAGCTTATCGATTGCTCTACGGGGGCACCGGTGTTCCGACACACGTCTTCCTACAATTTAACCCTCGAAAAATAAATTATTTACGCGAACGCGCGGCCCGGCCGCTCAAGCGACTCGAGAAAAGTCCTTTCCCTTCGGACCTCGCTCTCACATCGGCTCTAAACGTCTCAATAAATATTTATCCCCCAATACGTTACCCCGCATCAGCGAAACTTTCCTCCCGCTGATCTTAGACTTTTTTCCAAACAGCAACAAAGTTTCCTCTCCACGAATTTTCCCAAATTGCGAAATTCCTCTCAACTTTGCTCCACTTTTATTCCTCCCTGTCTCTTTTTTTTGCCTCCGCGCACATTAATTTATTTACGAGTACATTTTCGTGATACACTTTTTTTAGGAATAAATCAATTGTTACCTCGAGTCAACTCGATTTTCACTCCTTGTTAATTCAATTGATGATTTTTTTTTCAATCTTTTCAATTCGACTGGAATATTCAAAAAGTATTCGTTACATATGCGAAATTCGATATTCGCATAATTTAATACCTCGACGGCATCGCTATCGAGAATTTCATTCCATTTAACAAATTGTAACAGCATTCATATATTGGTCGATACATATGTATTGTTATTTCATGCATACACGTCATCCATCAGACGTAGAGAATTTAATAATCTCATTTTTTTCATTTTATTTTAAGGATATGTATGACAAAGACTATTCCAGCAGAAACTACATTTTTGACGTGAAATTCGTAAAACCCTGACTTTGGCTTTTGCTAAAAAGTTTAACATTTTTTTAGTCTTTATTTAACTTGAACTTTAAAAAGAATTTAAACATTTCTTATTGTTTAAACAATTAAATTAAAAAAATTAGTAAAATGTTTTGAAATTACTGTCTATGCAAAATGAACACGACTAAAAATATATTTTTAAAAATTCACAAGAATCTTATATTTTTTAATTTGTATTAAACTTTGAAGTTTAACAATTCTTGAATCATTCAGTAAAACGATTTCAAATTTGGCACAATATTTTTTCATACGCTCAAGAACAAAATACCAAAAATATATCAAATTTTCAAATGTTTAAAATATCCATCATACATCCTTAATGAAAAAAATGCAATTTTCTCATTTTTTACTCATAAAAATATATAATTTTCAACTTTCGTTGTCAATATTTCGTTGTACGGTATTTTATTTAGTAAATGATCGGAATGGACATTAGCCTAGAAATCGATGTGTAGAATCGATAGTTTTTTGGATGGAAATATGCTCTTTGGTAACATATTTTGTCAGAACGATCGCCCTGGGCAATTCGTTTCGTTGGACTTTCTCGTTTTGCCTGGCCGGAGCCCAGCTACCCCGAGAATTCAGACTCGTCATTTTATGCACATTTGTGTCTCCACCCACGGAAAATTGCCACCAAAGTGGCCACAACGTGTCGCCACTGATCTCCGGACAAAAACTCCACTTTTATCTCGCATAACATTTGGAAGAAGTGAAAGACTTTTCGTTCCACATATGTCGAATAAAATTTTATCTCAGATATGAGGCAACAAAAACATAAAATAATTACCACGTAAAAAATTGAAGAATTGATTTTAAAAAACGATGAGGAAAATAATATAATAAAATATTGGCTCTCATTTATTTCAAATAAACGTTTCCCTCTTCTCTTTTTCTTATTCAATATTTTTCTTTAAAGTATTTTTCACTCTGTTCAACATTTTTTAAAAAGTTTTTCACTCTGAATTTTCGCCAAACTTTTCGCATAAATTAGGAGATAAAAAAATGTTGGACTCTTGTTTTCGTTTATTTCTTTTCGTCGAAATTTGGATTTTGGACACGTAGGCGATCCGTCCCGAGGGACAAACTCGGCTGCAACGATCATCCTCGACATTTCCCACACTCGTTCCCGTTCCCTCAATTTTCCACGAGCCCGCGTTGTGTATCTATCCGAAAAGGCTTCCGCGGTTACAAGCTCCCTTATAGCCCGCGAGAAAACCCTTCGCGGAATATAAAGTAGCGTTGTAAAATTGTTGACTCCTCGAAGAAGCTTCGGGCGAAATATGTATACTTTATTGTCATTCCATTCCCGGATGAATAGCATCAGCGTAACCAAATTTAGATTCACATCAAAATTTTTTTAAATTCACGGAGTTCAAAATATTTTTCTTTTACATTTTCGCAAATAAAGAAATATGAAAAGAAAAAGAAATCGATCATGTTGACAGAAGAGCAAAAATGATATTTGATTTTTGTGAGATATTTTTAATAAGTATCACTGAATAATTTACGATTTTGGAGAATTTTATGGAAAATTCTCGATCTAATATAAGCTTTTGAAATCGAAAAAAAATTTTGCAAACCCTTTAGATTTTTTTCGTCTTGCAAAAATCTTCAAGAAACTTTTTCTCACGAAAAAAAATGGTTTTTATCTTTTTTTATATTTGAATTTCAGTCGCTCATTTTTGACATTCCGTCTACAGTTAAAATACTCAATAATTAGTATTGAAAATGCTGTGTCAGAGCAGCGCCTATTTTCGTGAACTATATGCTTTTAAATTTTTTTACTGGTTTGATCTTTACTCACTCTGGCACACTCTGAGCGTTTTGGCCTTTAGCAGAACATGCGTGTATTTCTTTGTCATTTCGGTCTGACCACGTTCGATCAGGTTTTCGTTTGTGGCGCAGTTTTGAAAAATACAACTGAACGGGCGTCTAAAGAAGTTTAACTTGAAAAAACTGGAGAGGACGATAAAACAGAAAATTCAGGTGAAAACGAACCGCCTGCTCTTTTGTTTACGAACAATGGACGGGGATGAAAGTCCGGGGGACAAGGGCGTCGATTGGTCGGATCCCTAACCCACTTGTTCGGTCCAGAACATCCCCTAAATCGAATCGATTGGATCGGTATAGGCGCGCGTGTTCGAGAGTAGAAGCAGGAAATCCATTTACTCGTGGCCTAGGTGACGATTCAATGGAATGAGAATAAGAGGATCGCGCTACCGACATAACCGAGCCGCCATCATTCCACTACGCGACACACATTCTCTTCGTCCTCGACACGATCAAGCTTCGCCTCTATCCTGCTGCTTCGAATTTGTCAACCAATTCTGCTCCCAACAATTTTTATAAGTGGCCACTATCCAGTCTCAATTACAACCAATAGCTAATTTTCTTCATTTATTTTTATTAAACAATTATTTACAACCAGTTAAAGATAATTCTTTTGGATAAAGTCGATTGCAAAAATATTAAATTAATTTAAAAAAAAACATTCTTCATAAAATTTTGAAAATTTTTGGTG